>WYDF02037352.1:0-12580 GCA_009867245.2 Adranes taylori | reverse complement strand
TATTACTCAATAACTGATTATCTTGAAGATAATTTGAATGATTTGATCAATATGTTATAATCAGTCTACCTACAGTATGTGGACTTAAGATTTTTTGACGTGTTCCGTATACTGTATAGTATCTAGTCATATGTATATTAGTACAATAAGTTGTAATCTATGCTTATGTAAAGGAATGAATAAACGATCTATCCATTTTATTTTATAACATCCCTCAGCTTCATTTTCCAATTTTTCATAAAAATCAAGCAATTTATAATGTATTTGGAAACAGGTCTAAATTTTCAAAACACTTCTTTACCGTACTCAGTATCTTAAGATAATTTAAAGATATTTTGGTATAGTGATTAAAAAAAGTTGTGGATTCGTTATTGAAATGAGTGTGCACATTGTGTGCATCCGAAATGTGCATACTGAAATGAATTTGCACACTGAAGTGTGTCAGATCTAGAGTTTATAATTAACTAAACTCTAGATGTGACAACGTTATACTCTATGGAAATTATCGTAATGGAATGAAAATATTTTTGTGCACACACGCATTGAATAATCCTTTTAATTTTTTGATTGATGACCTTTATTTTTTTAGGTTATTTATTTAGATATTTTTAGAAGTAATGGCGATAAACGCTAGGCGTGTTACTACGTTTCTTTTTTAATGTATTTTCGTTATGTTTGCTATTGTTATATTTATTGAATAATGTGTATGTGTTATTTTATTTTCTAAATTTTGTATTGTACAAAACGCTAAAAAAATATTTTGCACAAAGGCTCCTCGTACCCATGGTGCGGCACTCACTTATCGATCCGGACTCAAACATCGTGAGTATCGCACATTTCTATGCGCTTAATGGATTAGTACGATGCGACTACTCAAATAGAAGCACATGTAAATAGTCACATAAATTATCAGATTACAACTTGTGGCACACCAAAAAAAAATGGATACAGAAAGAATATAAATATTGCAAACTAAGGCAATTAAAGCATCCAGACAACTAAAACCAATGTATTATAGAAAGAAAAAATGACGCACGAATGGCATACAATCAACTGATCGTTGCAAAAAATATACTAAGTGGGAGAATGAAGAGTAAGATAAAGATTATTGAGAAAACAAACACAACACGTAAGTAGAACACAAAAAGACAATACAGCCTGAGGCTAATTCAAGCAAGTACGGAAATCAGGAAAACATGATTGCAGTTAACAGGAGCGAAATTAATTAATACATTATAATGAATACAAAAGGATTTAAGTTGCAAAGACTACCTAATTAAATCACAGCTTAAGTAAACCAAGAGAAAAAATTTAGAATATACTAGGTGACTTGCGTCTATTCACTTAATAATAATTGTTCTTTACTATAAATAATTCTTCTTACTGTATTACTTCTTTACTTTTTATTACCAAAGCTAAGTGATATAATTAATTTTATTATCATTAATTTCATATTATTATTCTACTCCTAATAAATTTCTTAACGAAGAAAGTTACGTACGATTATCAGAAAGAATTAATATGTAATATTATATATTGAAGGTCTAACAAATTTCAATTACAATCAATCAATGAATCAAAATATTGTGAAATGAGTACCAAAAACGGACTTCCTCTAAATATCTAAAATCTAATTGTACTTATATGAAAAATTAATTTAGTTTTTAAAATCTGAAATAAAGTATAATTCTGCTTAACAAAATAGCTTATTTTTTGTGACTAATTTCTGAGCGAGCTATACACCTCTTTGTATAGAAACATATAAATATTTTACGTCATTTCTGCTTCATAAAGTTTTCTACAAAAACTACCAAAGAAAGCGTCTTTTACTACAATGTTGAATCTTCGATAGAAATTAAAATATTAATATTTAGATGTAAAATTCTGACAGTAACTTATATCATATTTAAATATATATTATTGCTTAAAATTGCTTACCTTAAACACAAAACAAATACGGCATACGATAAAAATCTTTGTGATCACAAATAATTTTGATAAAAGCAAAAAAATATTGGTTTTTCAAATTAATGTAACTTCGTAAAGAAAGTGTCATTGAGAGAAACATATAATTGTTTGTGTCATTTTTAACATTCGCCAACTTTGATGTGTGTATGTGATTTATAATATTTGATTGATATTGTTGTTCCCCTTTCAAATCTACTTAAAACAGTGTACATAAGTTTAATACAGCTATATTTTTAAAAAAGCTAAGTAAAAACAGATCTTTTACTGTTATCAATTATACGTCAGGCGATTTTTTAGCAATCTGAACTTCGTCACCAATTATTAATCGATTTGCTATCCTTTATTTTTTCAAATAATAATTTTATATTTGAATACGAATTTAATACATTGGGCATTAGATTTTGTAATTCTGTATTAGAATGCTGATGTTTTTCGAAATAATTTTCGAATAAAATCACTCCGTCTCTCTTTTTTTCGAAAAATTTGTGCCACGGATTGGAGTAAAAAATTACTTTCTCAACAGTCATTGAATGGGGCGATACAATATCAAATGAACAGAGGAGTTTCTGGAGTATATAATTAGTTACAGTAATTAATTTTCGTAAATTATGCGACAGTTTAACACGAGCATCTGAAATATCAAGATCGAAAGTAAAACAAATGCTAATTGTACAGTGTGTCCATTCTCTTTTCTGTGGATTGTAAACAATTGCACAAAAATCTTGGACAACAATCAAAAGTGCTGTCAACATAAATCTTTGAACGTGCGCATAAATATTTTAAATTTGTATAACACGACAATAAAATTATAGTGAATCTTCTATCGTTCATTAGCAAACAATTTTTTCTCTTATTAGTTTAACGCTCGTAAGAATCAAGTGCGCGTCGTGAATGTCTTCAATACTACGTCGTAATGCGGGTTGAACACTTCTCCTAGCAGGGCTGATACTCTTCCTGATATTTTCTACATCTTCGTAGTATGCAATTATAATGTTAGGAGCTTCCTATTTCATGCTTACATTGATTATTTTGGCCAGTTGTTGTGATATAGCTTCCGTTGCTTTTCTTCTAATTCCATTCTGTAATTTCTGAAAATAAATTGTTAAAATAAATTCCTAGATGACAAATACGTACATTAAGTTATTGAATACTCACGCCGGCTTTTTATTGTATAACAAATATATTTTCCAAAACATATTGGTTATTAAGCGTGGTTCTCGATATTTCGAAAACCACATTTAAGACAAAGCAAACTACATTACATGTACGTATACAAAACAACAGAGGAAAAAATACACAAATAAAATAGATACTACAGAGTATACACCAGAAACCCAACATATAACATCTAGGTTTATATAACTTCATAGATTTTATTGTATAATTTTATAGATGTGTCCAATTGTACTGAAGATGGTGGTAAATAGCTACCGAAACGTCGACAGTTTGTTGTAATAAACAACATTAAGACCTAATTCCCAAGATGTTTTATTTCAATCACAAATTACATATAGAAGGAAAACAAACATGGTTAATATATACAACTAACATATTCAGACGCACACACTATATACAGAAGGAAGAACTGCAAGATCAGCAAATCATTCTATAAAACATGTGGATTATATGATATTCGTTACATTTATTGTCATACCGCTTTGTTTGTAACATGTAATTTTAGTAATAATTTTTTTAGAAAACCTTAGTTATTTTCCAATAACATAAGTGGCGCAGCCAGCAGGATTCGAACCTACGCTCCCAGAGGGAATCTGATTTCCAATATATCCTCGGTATGACAAATAGGCAGAAGTCAGTACTTCACTACTCTTGACCTATCATCTGGCTTGACCTACCAGACTGAAGTAGATCCTAATGTCGTACCAAAGACCGCATTCACAGTCGAGAATGGCCACTATAAGTTCACCAAGAATCCATTTGGACTTTAGAATGCTCCCAGTTTGTTCCATAGAGTATTTGATGACGTTCTGGATGGGTTACAAGATGAGTCGTGTGTAGTATATCTTGACGATATCATAATATTTTCTACTTCATTGCAGGAACATATTGATAGGTTAACAGCAATATTTGATCAAATATGTAAATTCAGTTTTAAGATACAACTTGATAAGAGCAAATTCTTGAGGAAACAAGTCGCTTATCTCGGTCACGTGATTACTTCACAGGGAATAAAACCTTGCCCTAGTAAAATAAATGCAATTACTAAATATCCGATTCCAAGAACTCCTATGGAACTTAAAGGATTTTTGGGCTTAATAGGGTATTACCGCAAGTTCATAATGAATTTTGCTCAAATCACAAAACCCCTCACTTCTTGCCTAAAAAATTGTAGAAGTATATACATTTCCGACCCGGGATACAAAAATTGTTTTGAACTCTGTAAAAATTTACTAGTTAACGATCATCATCATCATCATCATCATCAAACAGCCTGTTTCTCGTCTACTGCTGAAAATAGGCCTCTCTCAATAATCCTCAATTTTATATCGAGATTTATATCGAGAGGAAATTTGCCATTTTCTATCACGCTGGCCAGTGCGGGTTGATAGGAGGTCAAAGTTAAAATGATATTTCCTTCGTTCTAGGTTGAACGGTTATACCGCCGTGACTCGGTCGCCAGAGCCTTTTTAGTTTTATAGCAGGGTGCACCGGATGACATAGTCATCACTCGAGCAGGCAAGGTTGACGTTTGGGTTGGCTATATTGACCATGTCGTGCCATCACCCCTTACACACAGTTAACGATCCTATATGGAAATACAGATTTTGACCAACCGTTTGTCCTTACCACGGACCCTAGAAATTATGCTTTTGGTGCAGTCCTCTGCTACGGTCCATTGGTTCAGATGTCGCTGTAGGCTACGCATCACGTACATTAAATGAACATGAAATCAACTATTCTGTCATTGCGAAAGAATTGTTAGCTATTGTTTGGGCCACCAGGTACTTTCGCCCTTACCTGTATGGCTGGAGGTTTAAAATCGCTACAGATCACAAGCCACTTCAATGGTTGTTCTCCTTAAAAGAACCCAACTCTAAACTTGTTCGTTGGAGATTACGTCTGGAAGAGTCCGACTACGATGTTGTCTATAAGAAAGGTGTACTTAACAGCAACGCCGACGCATTATCCCAACCACCAAATGATAACGTTATGACAACTAGAAGTCAGACGAAAGATGACAATACTGATATATTTGATTTGTACAATTACGTCCAAGAATTTAACAGACACCTTTCCCAGGACAACAACGATTATATGTCTGTAATTGCGGAACCGCCTAACCTAAATGATCAGAACTTAAATGAGGAACATGATGACGTAACAGTACACACAAGTGTAGAAAATCCTTTGCGTTTAGTACCGATTTCATCTGATCCATTAAATTTTGCAAAAATCAAATAAAATTTGTTTCAGTAAAAACAAATTCTTCAGAGATAATAATTGAAAGGCTATTTCAAAATTCTAATAATTTTAAACATCGTTTCATTCTGCAAATTCCAGAAGATAACTTCGAAAATTCTTTTCGAATGAAAATTTATATAGAAATTTTAATCTTGAGTGAACATTTTGACAATTCATAAATTTAAAAAATGTTTAGAGGTTCTGGAAGATGTAGAAGATACAAATCAGCAACAAGAAATAAGTAAAAATTATCATTTTGGTAAATCTAACCAGAGGGGTGTGTTGGAAACCCTAAATAAGTTATCAGCTAGATATTACATTCCAAACATGCAAAAACATATACAACAATTTATTAGTAGTTGAGATGTATGTAGACTTGTAAAGTATGATAGGAATCCATTGAAACTTACGTTTAATATTACACCAACACGTGTAAAACCTTTTGAGATAATATCTTTGAGATAGTGCCTTATGTGTTCAAATATGAAACACATAAGGTTCTAACAATCACGATTCTTTTTCCAAATATGCACAAGTATACAAATTAATTAATATGCAAGCTATCGAGATTATAATAGCATTGATTCATTATTTTGCACATCATTGCATACCGGGACTGATTATAACGGACAATGGTTCTGAGTTTGATAACGGGGTCATTACTGATTTCCTAAAATTACATAAAGTCGAAATTCATTTTTGTAGTCTACAGCATCCCTCCAGTAATGCAATAATAGAGAGATTTCATTCGACATTCCTTGAACACATAAATTTGCTAAATAACCGTCCAGAATTCAGAAATGATCCAATTGATATTAAGGTTTTCAAAATTCAAATAATTTCAAAATTAAATGAGAGTAGTGGAGAAATACCTGAGCTTCAGTTTTTGTAAAAAGGAATTTTAGGTCGAAACAACGCAATAGGTATAAAAAAGAACAAGTTTTAGAGGTTGATCCTAACGAAAACCTGTAAACCTAAAGTAGATTCTACAAAGCCTGGTAGAAAATTTCATAAATTATATGTGGACAATGTCTTTCTAAAATTTCCTATTAAATTACAGGACCGTCCACCTCATGGGACTCATCACTGAAGTCATCGCGCACAGCAAAATATTATTAACAACCCCGGTATACGTCATATAAAATTAGGTAATGCAAAATTACAAACTTCTTCTTACACTGTAATATGTAATTATAATATAATATATCTTATCTCAGAATATGAAAACATCATGATTCAACTAAATTCTACCTATGTAGAACGTAACAAAACAGATATACTTCATAAGCAATTGGAAATTAATATGAAATCGTATTTCATATAAATTCTTTAATTGAGGACAAATTAAAAATATTTATTAATTCAATTCGTCAAAAAAGAGGACTTTTCGACGGGCTTGGTTCCATTATCAAACAGCTAAAGGGCAACTAGATACATCTGATGGGCAACATATAACGAATTCTGTAAGTATTATAAAAAAAAAAGTGTACAATTTGGCTCACCAACTTAAAAATCCATATAGTATAAATAATGAAATTATGTTTAAGATTAGTCAAACAATTTTAAATATAAGAAGTAATGAGCTATTAATTTTTGATAAATAAAAACTTGAAATGGCATTAGTTGATTCATTTTTCACTAAAGAAATAGTAGCTGAACCAGTTCAACTTTTAACCACTATATTAAACGTTGTACAAGCCATAGAAAATTCGATAACGTTTTGTCATTTGAAAATTATGCAGTCGTTCTTTTCTCCTGTCCCTCCCCCTGACTTTAATGTCCTCCAGTTTCCACTTTTTCCTCGCAGAGTTATAATCGTCCCATTCTTCCTCGCCAGCTCTAACTTTCCTCTTACTCTCCCTGGTCTTCTTTTTCTTTTTAATCCTCATCAACTTCCTTACACCCAATTTTCCTTTTATCACCTCTCTTCTTCTTCCTCCTTTTTTCAAGCATCATTAAGATCACTCCATTCACATCTTCTATATTATTCAAACTATCCCAATCAATATTCTTCATACATTCCTTTATTTCTCTTTTTACATCATCATTCCATACATATACATTATCTTCTTCTTCCATATCATCTTCTTGTTCTTCATCCTCATACTCATTTATCTTCCATACAGATTCTATCGGGAAATGGTCAGATTCAACCATCTCTCCAACATTCTTACTCAACAGGCACTTCCCCGCTTTCTCACACATAACAACATAATCAACAACTGAACCGCCTCCATGTCCCTCAAATGTCAAATTCCCTTTCCAGTCACCTACTGAGCTTCCATTTCCCACACACATTCCTTCCTTCTTATTCCACCCATTTCAAAAACCGTTTACGTTCCACATGCACAATTATGTCCTTAGACCTACTCTCCACATATACCTCTACGCGTCCCAAACTTCTTCCACCTACTTCTCCAATACTAATCACCCATAATCACCAAACTGTCTCATAATTTTCCATACTCCCGAACACATTCACTCAATCTCCTCTCATATTCCTTCCACCGTGTGTTCACATTTATCGAACAAATATATTTACCGGATTCTATAATTAGGGATACGTGGACATGTATGTGTTCACGTATGTTCATTGATTGTTAATTGATAAGTCTATACTTATAAATAATTATTTACTAAAGGAGTTATTAAAATTAAACACAAATTTTAAAACTAATTTTCCTTTTCCGATTTTAGCTAATTATATTCAATATTTTACAAATTGTCTTAAGCCTACATGCTTAATACAAAATTTCGAAATAATCTATTTCTTAGAAGTACCTAACTTTCTCAGAGATTTAGTATAATTTATATTATTTTCTGCCAACTCCAAATAGGGATTTTCAAATAATTATTCCAAATTCAAAATGTACTTTGCAATCAGTATTTGGGAGCATTCCCGAAGGCATCAACACTCAGGTCAAATTGCGAAGATACATGGTCTACACAAAATATACAGGGCATTCTGCAATTTGACGACGTACCTCAATCTTAATATTTCATCGAAAATCATCGCTTGATGTTCATCGACCGCATATATGGACATCCAGCGGTATTAAAAGACTTTCAACTACATGAAGTCACCAAAACCAGCAATCCCCAAGAAATGAGGGCGATGAAAGTGCAATTAGCAAAGTTCAGCGATCATCCGTCATAAGCTGTGCTAAGCGAAAACATCGAGAATAAAAATCCATGGCATTTATCAGCAACAGTCGTCGTATAGATCATCGTGATCCTTGCCATCGATATTTTCCTATACAACTATCTTATTTATGGAAAATCAGCAAAACTTACATCAGGATCTGATCGAGTGCTATTAGATCAACTTCCTGTGCGACCGTTGATGGACTTACAAACGGAAAACCGACCCCTCGACCCGAGGCTTTAAGCTCTCCGGAGTTTCGCTATTAAGGATGGAGAACTAACATATTCAGATCCACACACCGTATACAGAAGGAAGAACTGCAAAATCAGCAAGTCATTCTAATAAAACATGTGTATTACATGATATTCATTATATTTGTTGTCATCCCATACATCCATAGACTTAATGTAATTTGTAGCAACATCGGATTTGTCAATCGACACTGTTGCACCGCCACGTACCTCTCTACCTACATGTGTGATTTTAGAAGTGTCCCAAGAACTCAGAAAGGTAACGTGTTACGATTTCTAAGCGCAATTGTATTTTGTGTCGTAACTTTTATTTACTTTTATTTCTTGGGGTAGCCCTTTTCTATTTAGTCTTATGTACCCGTGATATGGCATTTAACTTTTGTAGTTTATGACTTAAACTACAAAAGCCGGTTGGTGTAATATCGGCCGGTGGACATGTGATATCACTCAGTTAGGTAATATTTTATCTACGAATATAATGATATTCTGGTTGTCACTGGATGTTCTGAATTTGAAAGATTTTCAGTTGTGATGGAACCGTAGTTAGCAAGAATGGGTTAAACGTATCTTGTATTCTAAGCTGCTAAAATGTATATTCTCCTTCCTCATTTAGTCCGTTTCGCGGGATTGTAGGTAATTAAACCAATTTTACCTTTACACTGAATCATTGCTTCATCTAGAGAAATATTTTGTTCCGGTATAGAATCTTGTGAAAATTTGTAATCTATTTATTCGAAGAAATCTTTGAATTCCACTCTTCAAAAGTGGATGTCCGGGTGGAATTTCTTTTAAATGCAACATCCAGAATTTATGATTGTACTGATCTCTTGTGAATGTGTCCGAATATAACTGACACTGTAGTAGACCAATATTAAAATCCATTTTCTAATGCTATTGTGCCCATATTGTAAATTACTGAATGAAAACCCCAAAATACTTTCTTTTTGGGGTTTCAACCCAAACATTCCGAAGTGGTCGCTTTGTCAATCTTTTTTCACGTATTTTAGTATGTGCATAATTATATCCACCATTTCTTCCGTGAAATATAATTTGAATATATCAATGTGTTCAGCAATATTTGGAGAAATTTGTGGGCGTATTATCTTTGGAGTCACCTCAAAATTTCGCTTAGTAACGTCTTCCCTTTTGCTGGAGTAGTCCGCGCCTTCACCTTCGTCGTCCATATTTTCCTTCATTACCACTTTCGGTAATGGGTATAACAAGGCATTTTTGTAGGACATAAGGCATTATTAGAACTAACGGTATTATCACTTTCAGCTTAATCCTACAGCTTAATCCTGTAGCTAAACTACATTTTCAATATTTTCTTTAATAAAACAATAAAATTCTTCGTCACTGTTGGAAAATTTCAGGTTTTCACTAGTGCTTGGTTCATCGATTTTTTTCCATATTTTATAAGGACGTATGCTTCGTTCTATTTGCTTCTCGAATAAGAGCTACGTTTAAACTAATAAAGGATCTCCCAAAACAAGGCGAAATATTCGCTTTGTGATGGCAAATCAAAAGACATTTTTATTGTAAAATATTGCAATACTACAAAATTGCCAGTATGTGTATACATATATTTTATTACACGTACTTAGCAGCTCGAAAAAAAGTAAATAAACGAACACAAATTACAATATCATATTTCTTAGAACATTACGTCATGCCGCTCCTACGGCGGAATTTGATCTTACGGGAATATTTATAATGTCGCGAATATGACTACAGTCGTTCGTTAAAGGTTAATAATAAGGTACAGTGTCGATTTTTTTGTTATTTATTACTGTCGACTTATTATAAAATGGTGAATTCTTTGGCTCACAATTTTTAGTGCCCCGAAGCATTCACCATTATTGTACAATTATTATTGTAATTTTGAATAAATAAATTGCGATTATTTTTTAAAAAGTTAATAATATGGTTAAATATTTAATTCTTAAGACTTTGTTTGCGTATGGTTGTTTCCGGTGTAAACGTAATATTACTTGGATTTCTAAAGTTCAACTTTAATATTGTTGATTTTGTTTGACCTTGCGATCTTGACCTTGCGGTTTTATTGATCTGCTTATTTTATTACTTTTACTGACGTGCTATCTTTTCAAAACAACATCATCTGCGAAATATAAAAGAAATACAGCCATATATTTTATCTCATTGTACTTTGCTAAACAGATTTATCGTTGTTTTCTTGCTACAATTTAGTGGTACGCGTTAGAAAATTATTATCTTGCTGGTTTGGGGTGAGTTTTTGGTTAAGAATCACTATGCTAATAATTTATTTGGAAGAATTAGAATATTTACTATCTGGAACATAAGAGTACACAATATTATTTTAATGTCTATCTAATAAGGTAAGAAGCGGTAATCAAAGTATGTGCAAGTGTCGATATAGCTTATCTTCTAGGGCGATTGACAAAACTAAGATCATTTCTGCGGTACTAATTTGGCCAGTTTACATTTCTTATCTGCAAAATGAAATGTCTAGTTGACGTGTACGCTCAATTACGGTTAAGTTTTTAACGGGTCAATTAATTTGCTAATTGTTGTAAAAATAAAAACTTTTTGTATGATAAAAAAGAATAATTTTCAAATATAGATTGGATAAGTGATTTAATCTCTTTTGCGACATCACCCTTCAAGTATTTTAAATGTTTTAAAGAAGTCGACAAGAAACTTTCATGGCAATGTACCAAATATTACTATAGCGGAAAAAAGTCGCGTCGTGTGGGAGAGAATTCAAATATCTTAACTCAGGACAAAGAAAATAGAGTGGCGTAAAACGCATTTTCTATAATACTAATATAAGTAAACACATTTTTTTGAAATGTTAGTTTTAGAGTAATTGTTACATGTTTGAAGAAAAACTTTCAACTTGTTTCATAGTTTTTCTAAGTTTGACGTGCCAACTAATACTTGAAAAAAATATATAAAAATATATAATAAAATTCTTTCATTATAATAAAAAAAATTCGCGTTTTATCTTTCGATCTACCTAAAGAGCTTAAAAGATTAAAGACATTTATTATTATTGTGGAAAAAAGTATTAAAATTTGATGTTTATTTATTTCCTGTATAACATATTGCTTGAGGCAAAATGAAAGTTATAACGTAAATCCTCAAGATGTTTAACTCGGAATATTATACTTACTTTAGAGTTTTTTAATTAATTATTTTGTCAAAATGTAACTTAAAAAAAGATGCGAAATTATTATACAGCATGAAACTCAAACGATAAGCGGCGTTCTAAATTTTGGATTCATAGGTTAGTTACATTACCTTAAAATTCTATATTACACAAACATTTTTCATAACCATCATCTGAACAAGTTTAATTCCATCATCTCAACAAGTATAGGTTTACCACAATATCATCCTATCTCTTTCTGTTGCCTCTGACACGCTCCTACATTCGCTTACCTTCCCACAAAATTGGGTGGATTGGCAAATTTTCGCTTCGCAAAATATTTGGCACGCGTAGACACATCGATCGCCAGAGATGTTCGGTGTACAGTTAAAAATGGTAACCAAAGGAAAGAGTGTTGCCGCTGCTACTTGTCTGATTATAAGATGAGAAAGAGTATGCATACCAGCATGCGACTTAATGTTAACCTTCACCGTAGTTACTATGCGGCGTAACATTGACATCAGGGAATCCTTCATTTTTTTAAATCAATCCAGTTTTTATGTTGCGAAATTTTTGGGTTTCAACTAATAGGTTCCTTTTTTTACAATTATAAAAATTGTAATATCAATATGAGAGCTGTTATTTATAGATATAAATATATTATAA
>WYDF02037341.1:0-12580 GCA_009867245.2 Adranes taylori | reverse complement strand
ATATAAAATGATGTATGAAGAGTTGTAAATCATTTTATACGGGAACCAAGTTTTTGCATCCATGTGTTAGAGACACACAATAGAAAAATAATTTGCGTAAGATGATTTTCAATAGACAGAAGTGAGATGCAATAAACTTCTGTGAAATGGAGTACGATAGGTGGCGCGGTGGTCGATCGAAAAAATAAAAGAGAAACTCCAGTAGAGAAGACATTCAGAAGTTTTTTAGTATTTGATCAAGTCGAGTCTAAAGTTTATCATGCGTATTCTTTTTACTATTGAGAAAATTCTGGCTGATGTACAGATGTGAGTAGTCAAATATTTTAACTTATTCGCGTAAAAAAGTCTAGTCTTTCCCCTCTACTTTACTACATATTTCGTTTCGCCGCAGCAAGTGACCATCAACAAAGTGCACCTGTGTCCTAACTGCCTTACGCGTGTGTCGGAATGGATCTCTATAACCCTTAGGTCATTTATTTAAAATATTTAAAGATCTCTACCATAGAAACTCAAGAAGTGAATACGTTTAATATCATTTGGCGTTAGAAATACAACTTAAGGCGATGTGTAAGAAAAAATAATCAAAGTTTTAATGTTACAATAATTTTGTCACAAAACTAATTGTGTCACTTTGATTTTAGTAAGAATACAATCTTCAGACAACGCCCTTTTAAAAGCACCATAGAAGATGGGTCAGTAGTGTCTCAGGGAATAGCAATAGAACTAATTGAAACTATATGTTAATGCCAATATATTCCTAACCAAAATTAATCACTTGTTTTTAGCAAAGAAACGAACTTTGTGTCACCTTCAATTTAGTATATTAACAATGCCTTTTAATAACACAGTGATCTATACATCAATGCCATTCGACGCGATCTATAAGGAAAAATATCAGTTTAATCATTTTTTTATTAGTAAAAATAATTCTCCGCCATCTAGATTTTCGTATAATACAATTTACAAGCAAAGCCGATTCAAAATCACGTGCACCTTTATAGGTCAGTGGTGTTCGAGCTGGTGGAAAAAGTTCTGATTAATTTTGTTTTTGAATGTATTGGTATGACATCGTTTTAGTATGTCCTACTGCTACTTTCTTGGACGCCACTGGCCCATAAAACATCATGTGTCATGTGCAACATCAAGGACTTTGTCGATAGATTATATGTCTAAAATCAAAGTGACGCCGAATAACTTCCGTTAATAAAAAAAATTATTAACTTGTTACTTCGCTTTTTTGCATTGTAAATCGGTTTGCGTATTATTGTCACCATGTAGGGCGGCACTGATGTATAGATTACCATATATAGATAACCGGCCGTTGTAAGCAGATTATTAATATATGGAATTTAAGGTGACACAATTCGTTTTACAGCATAAAAAATTATTAATTTTGATTGGGATTCGTTGTAATAAGTACTATTGCCACCCGATCGGACACCACTGACCCATAAAGTATCATGTGCATTTACATAAGTTTTAACATATTTAAATGATAAGCAAAATATTTATTATTCTAAAGAGTCGGCCTGTTTTCGCCCATAAGGCCTATCACCGATATTCTGAACAGGTGATAAAGCCTTCAGATTGTAATGCTATCTTTAGAGCCCATCATCTATGTTGACGCTCTGATGCAAATTTTGATTGATGCGTCCCGTATTTTCTTTTTTTTTTAGTTGACGTTGCGCACCCGGCCCCATCCATGTGGCCGTCGTGGTGCTCCAAATTGATTTCTAGGCTTAACACGTGGCACCCTGATGTAGCGCATCATCTCTAGTATCACGCTTGAGCCGGCCCTGGCTAACTTCTCTTATGTCATTTGGAAATTTTAGAATGTATAGCATTTTAAACATGTATAAACTTTGCTACGGTTTATGCTAGCATTTTAATAGAAAAATTGTATTGGTGATTGGCATAATACAATAAAAAAATTAGTAAACATAAAAATAATATATAAACATAATAAATATAGTATAATAAACAAAAACAATTATTCAGAAACTATCGAAATTTAAATGTTATATGTAATTACATTTCTAATTGGGTTCCACCCAAAACCAACTCATTGCAGTATTTAAAACAAGCATATTTAAAATAACAATAGAATTAAAAATAGCTTATTGGAAACAAACAAAACAAAACAAAAAAGGTAGAAACCAACCTGTTGCTGCATTTTAGAAACGTAAAAAAATCCTTAGCATCATCGAGTTTGTAGATTCTATGACGAACAAATAAATAAATCTCGACATCGCACTTTTTTCCCCTTCACTTCTGTACCAGAAATTCCCCAATAAATTCTCTATCTCTTTCTTTCTCTCACAGACACATAGATTAATTAATAATGAAAGATTTTATTTAATAGTATCAAAACGCTTCACGTGAAAAGTGATTGTAAACGTTATTTAGTGCCTTAACCTTTCAAATTCTATAAAGAATCACAGCGCTTCAAACACCTCAACGAGTTTAGGAGCACTATTAATTTTATAATCTTTTTTTGTAACTTGTTTAAAAAACATTCACAATATATAAAAAAAAAACACTATAATGTTCGTATCGGTTTGCAGGAATGGGAGTCACACCAACTAGGTGCAAGTACTGCAAAGAAATGCGTGTGGTGATTGTATGTGTGTGATTTGGTTTGTTGGCTTTCTGCTGTTGGTTTGGCTGTTTGTACTGTTTACTCGTGCGCCTGCTAGATTATGTCAGGTATCTTTATTACCAAAGATGGATTCATAGTATCCATTATTTTTCGTATAAGGTTACAAATGGTCACCGGATAATATTTTTGATGTTTGCTTAAGTTTCACTCAATTTTATATTGTCGCATACAGAAATGTACGAATAATTTTTTTTATAATAATGAATTTATTAGTTTAAATAATAAGTGGATTAGTAATTTAAAGTATCAAATT
This sequence comes from Adranes taylori, assembly GCA_009867245.2. Classification (NCBI taxonomy): domain Eukaryota; kingdom Metazoa; phylum Arthropoda; class Insecta; order Coleoptera; family Staphylinidae; genus Adranes; species Adranes taylori. Next base: position 9,668 of record WYDF02037341.1, on the reverse strand, counting down.
TTTTAATTTTCCTTATTCATTTTCATTATGCCGTTATTATTAGATTAAATAAGTCAATGGCATGACCGTTGTAAATAAACGCACAGTTACCTTATTAAGTTTTCTAGAAACGCACAGTTACCTTATAACAAAATTAATTAGTTGTGGACGAAGAAATAAGTTACCTCATGCTGAAAAAAAGTTAGGTTAGGTTGAATCAATAATTAGGCTTATATAACGAATTAGTTATAACCTTATACAAAGATTAAGAAGTTTTCGATAAAAGAATAAATTATCTTATATGAAGACTAAATAGTTTTTTTATGGACGAACAAATAACCTTATACGAAGAATAGTAGTTTTCTAGAAAAGAATAAATAACTTTAGGAGAAGATTAGCTAGTTATACTTTAAGTTGAAAAACAATGAGTAGAATTAGGCTGAAGACTAGGTAGACTAGAAGGGGACCATACAATACGTTTGGTAATATTGGCTGTTTTTTTTTAAATCGGGGCCGAATTTTCGTGGGGCGGTGACGACTGTGTAATGAGGTAATTTAGTTTTATGTATACAGTTTGGACATTTGATACTTATAAATTATGTAAATAATTTAGGATGAGCTAGATGGTGTAAAATGTTTACCGGGTTAAGCATGTTATTTGATAGACGAACTAGTTCGAAAAACCAGGTAGTCATCATAGGCAGTTTTGCCGTAAATAAGTTAGGAAACTAAGGCAGTCGCCTACCGGCAAGTTCGCTGTAAGCTTTACAATTAAAATATAGCAATAATCATTTGCTTGCTAAAGGGGACACAGAAATAAATATAAGCCACACAGAACTCACTGGACAAAACAATCAGAAATTTCAAGTGTAAAGTAAGTTCCCACTACTCCGCGCCTTGAAAATATAATTATGAATGAATTCAGATTAAATTTTAATTAATTCTAAATCATGATTAAATTTAATTGTTAGGGGGCAACGTGGTATTCAGTATTTGATAATAAATTAAATAATTCTTTTATGTATCAACTTTTACGAATTAAAGTGAATTAAATTGTTAGGCAACGTGTTAATTATTGAGATAAATTAAAATAAATCTAAACGAGTAAATAAGGTCGTTGTGCGTGAAAATAAACATAATTATAAATTAAGTTTCTGTAGATAAACAGAAATTGTAAGGAAAACTATTTGAGAAATAAGTTGAGGAAACACCATTTGGATTATTTTATGTATATGTAGATTTGAACATGATTAACATTCTAATTCCTTAATTTGTCATAGTGTTATTTACTGAAATGAACGAATATTTAATTGCATGAATGTATTCCTGAAATTATTATCAATACAGTCCCTTAAGTATAAACAACTCTTTGATTTTGTCCGTCTAAACTATACAAATCGATTTGTGATTGCTCAGGTTTGCGCGATACCATTAATTATCTAGATAAATTTATTATTAAATTGGAAAGGTATGTAACATTGCACGTTACTCTGAATAAATTCATTACTTTGATATCGAAGTCCCATTAACTCAATTAATTAATAATCGCAATAAGCAATTCCTTAAAATCATAAATTAAATGATATCCTCTATTAATTGACTAATATAATTCATCAAAGAAATATAAAATGTATAATTAAATGTAATCTAATATATATTAATCAATCACTTAATCATTAGTTAAATTAAGATATATATATATATATATAAAACCATCCTGAATAATCTTAATATGTAAATAAAAGCCAGAAAGAAAACAGTTAAGGTGCAAGGTCGTCAGCTTGCACCTTAACGCGTACAAATATGCGTACTTTAATTAATTTTTTGTACTGAATCTGCCTATTCTTCGTACTCTAATTAATTAAAGTACGCATATTTTTCGTGTTCATTTTTATTGTGAAAATAATGGCTGATGTGTTTAAAATGTGTGTAGGAATGATTTATTTAGAAATCCTAATTGAGAAGTTTCTTAGGTTTCTTTTGTATTTACGTTGAATAAATAATTTTGATCAATGTAATAAATCGTCATCTGATATAAATCTTCATGAAACTTTGTAAATAAATCATTATCGCTATGTTTCTTTATATGGATGTATTTTAATCTAACCTTTGACTATGCACCATTCGTGTTGATGTCTATGTTTAGTCATTTGAATTTTGATGAAAAAATTATTCAAAAGAGTGATTAAATTAAGATGTAAATAAATTTTAACTTGAACGTGTTTTATTATTTGGCAAAATGAATTATTTGATCTGGAGCAGCTATGGAAGAGGCAAGTTTCAAGTCAGGAGACCTAGAAAAATCAAAGAATAGGCAGAACCCATCAGCTACTAATAATATTCTGAGCAATAGTTGAGCGTTCCCTCATAATGTTTTTGCTTAAATATAATTGACGATCGTGACGACCGTTGACGGGCGAACTCTGGGTAAAAAAAGTTCATTTCATCTTAGTCTTTCTTATTCATTAAAGGCCAATTGAATAAATTATTTTTTAAATGATCTCTTTCTAATACAGAGAGACAAAAACTGCTTTATGCGAGAAGCTACTTCGGTTTTCTCTTGACCACCAACTTCTTTTACTCCGCTGAGAAGTTTTATGAAGCCAAGAAAATCTATTTTGTTAAACTTTAGCCCAAATTTTGTCCCAATATTATTCAAACTGTATGTCCAAATTGGCAGTCAAAAATTTTGAATAAATTTTCTTGCCCACTAATCTGCCTATTCTTCGATTTTTCTAGGCCTCCTGACTTGAAACTTGCCTCTTCCATAGCTGCTCCAAATAAAATAATTCATTTTGCCAAATAATAAAACACGTTCAAGTTAAAATTTATTTACATCTTAATTTAATCATTCTTGTGAATAATTTTTTCAGCAAAATTCAAATGACTAAAAATAGACATCAACACGAATGGTGCATAGTCAAAGGTTAGATTAAAATATATCCGTAAAAAAAACATAGCGATAATGATTTATTTTCGAAGTTTCATGAAGATTTATATCAGATGACGATTTATTACATTGATTAAAATTAATTTATTCAACGTAAATACAAAAGAATCCTAAGAAACTTCTCAATAAGGATTTCTAAATAAATCATTTCTACACACATTTTAAACACATGAGCCATTATTTTCACAATAAAAATTAACACGAAAAATATGCGTACTTTAATTAATTTTTAGTACTGAACCCATCAGCTACTAATAATATTCTGAGCAATAATTGAGCGTTCCTTTATTATGTTTTTGCTTAAATATTATTGTCGATCGTGACGACCGTTGACGGGCGAACTCTGGGTAAAAAAAGTTCATTTCATCTTAGTCTTTCTTACTCATTAAAGGCCAATTGCATAAATTATTTTTTAAATTATCTCTTTCTAATACAGAGAGACAAAAACTGATTTATGCGAGAAACTACTTGACCACCAATTTCTTTCACTACGCTGAGTCGTTTTATGAAGCCAAGAAAATCTATTTTGGTTACAAGAAAATATTATTTCTATTTCGGATATTGTGAATCGACTATATATTGGGTACTGTTACCTTATAATCAAGATTTCTTCTATTACAGCAAAACAGCTGTGCTTCTTGGAGGAAGGAATTCGCTTTGTTCCTGTATAATTTTAAATCATTTTGATAACAAAACTCCAATGTTTGTCTATAATCTAAAAGTGTTATCTGTTAATTTTTGCATTCACGAAGAGAAAACTTACTCGAAGTAATTATGGAATTTATTCAATTGGAAACGATTAGAAACATGATCGGAATAAATAATGAAAAATTGTTCATTAAAGAGGATTTAAAATTTGCCTGCGATCACTGCGAGGACTGTAATCAAATTTTCTACCCGGAAATCTTCGGGTCACAATTCGAGTGAAATGAAAAGCAATATGCAATCGTTTAATTGATTGAGATTTTAACTACAAAGCTAGCTGAAGAGAGTCCTTCAACGGCCCCGGTTTCTGTGATCGTGCTTTCAAAATTGCATCAATTTTCAATTTCAGCACGGCTCATTTTCCAGCGGACCAGTCCGGTCCTGCGTATAAGGTCACAAAAGAATTTTCGGAAGCCACAGAAAAATTGTTGAGAGTTGAGGATCATTCTATTCTGATTGGGTGCCATTCCAAACTTAGGGCCACATGATTTAGACCAGTGGTTCTTAAACTTTTTCACAATCACGGAACACTTACAATTTTCCTAGATTTATGTGGAACACCGTCGTAAATTTAGACTGTCTTTAGTTCCAAAGAAAACAGGCGTTTTTTGTTATAATATAATATTTCCCTAATCCACGATTCAGGAATCCTGGAATTTTGCCATACTATATAAGAGGTTTCCAACTTGAATCGCACCCCTCTCCCTACTCATAAAATAATTTTCCAACGGCACAGAACAAAAAAATTGAAAGCTGAGAAGCATTCCATTCTTATTTGGTCTTCCTAGGCATCATTCCACACTAAAGGCCACATGATTAAGTGGAGTGGTTCTTAAATCTTTTCAGAATCACGGAACACTTACAATATTCCTAGATTTTTTTGGAACATCGTCGCAAAATAAGACAGTGTACGCTCGAAGAGAACTGACGTATCCACGAATTATAAGACGTTATTCTTCATAATATAAAATTTCCCCAATAAACGACTCAGAAATTCTGAAAATTTTCCATACTCTATAAGAGGAGCATCCAACTTACGGCATGTGCCCACAGTAAGGTCACAAAATAATATTCGGAAACCACAGAAAAATTGTTGAAAGCTGAGGAGCAATCCAATGTATTTGGTGCCATTCCAAACGTTGGGACACATGCTTTAGTGCAGTGATTCTTAAACTTTTCAAAAATCACGGAACACTTACAATTTTCCTAGATTTTTGTGAACACCGTCGTAAATTATGACAGTCTTTAATCCCAAAAAAAAATGAATTAGAAGACGTTTTTCTTTATAATATAAAACTTCCCTAATGGACGACTCAGAAATTCTGAAAATTTTCCATACTCTATAACTGGGGTATCCAACTTACGGCATATGTCCCCCCCCCAGCCACACAATAAGGTCAGAAAATAATATTCGGAAGCCAACGAAAGAGGGGCATTCCAATGTTATTAGGTCTTATTTGGTGCCATTCCAAAATTAGGGCCACATGCTTTAGTGCAGTGATTCTTAAACTTTTCAAATTCACGGAACGCTTACAATTTTCCTAGAGATTTATGAACACCGTCGTAAATTATGACAGTCTTTAGTCCCAAAGAAAACAGACATAACCATGAATTAGAAGACGTTTTTCATATAAAATTTCCCTAATGGACGACTCAGGAATTCTGAAAATTTGACTTACTCTATAACAGGGGTACCCAACCCATGAGTCGGATGTTTGTACAGTTTTTCTCCACATTTTTGTCCAAGTTATATTCGAAATTTGTCCAAATGTTAAAAATTTTGTTAAACTTTAGCCCAAATTTTGTTCAAACTGTATGTCCAAATTGGCAGTCAAAAATTTTGAATAAATTTTCTTGCCCAGTAATCTGCCTATTCTTCGATTTTTCTAGGCTTCCTGACTTGAAACTTGCCTCTTCCATAGCTGCTCCAGATCAAATTTTCCCAATTATTCACCGAGTATGCTTGTAAAGTAAGTACTTCAATATGAGAACGGAGTCTAATTATTTAAATTATTAATGTCACTTTTCTTGTGGACTTAAATAATTTTCCATTCTGGTCAGACTTTTAACATTGTTCTAGACATTTGTTGATTTGAGCTCTTCACTTTCTTTTTTAATATTTCATGGAGTTTGGCATCTGATCTAGAAGCTTTGTAGCCTTTACAAGCATTGAACGTGGGCATAATTTCCTTTCCAATTCCTTCCAATCTTTCCATACTCCAATCTTTCTGTACTTTTTGTTCAAAATTTTAATAAAAGTATATTAGAATTTTCTCCAAATTTTGTCCAACGTTTTTACGAAAATTTATTCTCCATATTTTGGTCAAATTTTATTCATATTTTGTTCATGTTTTGTTCATACTTTGCAGTCCATTCTCTCAAAAATCTACTTTTACTCTAAGGCACGACCAAATCCACCTAAAAATTTATAAATTATTATAAGAAAGGCTTTGAAGCCCTTGAGACCTAAACTTCCCGTCCTAAAAGGCCCAGTCGTTCCTCAAAACTCCGGTCTGCCCTGAGATCATAAGCGCTCTAAAAATCCTAAGAACCTGAGCGCCCTGGTCGCTTGAAGAGTCCGCAATGCGTCCGGACTAGATAGTTAGCGTCCTGGTGCGTGGCCCGTTAACAAGTCAATTATCATTTAGATGTTATTCCTCTAAACTTTCAGCAAATCTGAGGATTGATTTTACATGGCTTCCCTATAAAGCGCTTGCTGTGTTGATTTCCTGCAGATTTTGTCCAGCAGTCTATGTCTTTTTGAACATAGCAGCAGTCTACAGTCAGAACGTCAGCAGTCTGTGTGTATTCCAGCTTCCGTATTTCCAGAAGCACAAAGATAGGCTAATCTTCTCGCCACAAATCTGAGAGTACAATGACCTCATAGTTACTGTATATATATTGTAAACTGACGATGTGATGAAGTGCGGCTTCTGCCTCTGCTTGTTCCAATCGCCTGAAATCTAGCTGCACTTCAAGTGTCGCCGTTAGGGTCGATTTCATAGACCCTGTTATACCAAGGGGTGCAGTTCTCTGCAATGGAGGGCAGTATCAGCCTTGTTTCCACCTGGATTTTTATTCCACCTCACCGGTGTTCGTAAGTTATAGATGGCCTGATACAAGTAACTTGTACAACCAATGCAACAAGTAAGGCTTCAGGCGTCATGCTTTCCCATATATTCGTCTTATTAACTGTGACCGTAATAACCTATTATTCTATCAATTTGCAGGTTCCAAGCAAGTTTAGAATCTAGTATTACTCCAAGGTACTTTACCTAAGCACTGCCTAAGCCACTGACTGCCTAAGCCGCCCAGATTCCTTCTTCTGGTAAACAGTACAACCGAAGTCTTCGGAGAGCTAATTTCAAGGCCGTTGTGCTCCTTGCATAAGGTCTATAAGAGTTGAATTGAATTTGCCTTGGATTATGAACGGCTTGCTTTTCCAAACCTTGCAAGAGCCCGTCCACCACAAGGCACTACAGTAGCGAGAATAAAACCCCGCCATGTGGGCAGGCCCTCGACACACCCCACAAATTTTTCCCCATTAAAGTTCGTATGTATGATTCTACTCTCGAGCATCGACTTGATCCACCCACAGCAAATTCGATCGACGCCTCGCTCCGTCAAGAAACACGTCCACTTTTCTATTGACTTTTCCAGTCTATTAACCACCTGGAATGCTGTTTCTCAATGTAGGCATATTCAGTCTGATGAAAGGGCTTCTAAATTAGAATACCATCTCTAATATTCCGATCTAATGCCTTCTCTAAAGTTTTGGGAATAAACGACATTAGACTTATAGGTCTGAAGGACTTAGCCAGTTCAGTGAAAAGGTTACTCAGTAAGCTGTACAAGTTGTTTAAAAACAATGGACGATTTAGTATCGGAGTGATTTGACCTTGGAAAATATTGCATTATTCTAAGTGAAACTTTTTTTAACTTCGAGTATAGAAAAATTCGGATGGCCATAGCATTGACGTCCACACATTATTTAGCCAAAGCTTTCTCGTTTCTTTAAAATGAGTGAAATAGATATAACATTTTAATAGCTGTCTTTTGATATGTCTTAACTGACATTTAAGTAAAATAATTACTTTATCAAATATAAGAAAGTAACGTAATATATCAAAAATGAAGATACTGTTCATATTTATAGTGATATTATATCAATTCCATGGAGTTTTAAGTGATCATTATGCGGATATTTATGGTTTGACCGAACTTTATAATCACAACCCCGTAAATATTTAATAATTATTATTATATAAAATTAAATATTATAATATAGTAACGAGACCCTCTATATTTTAGGATGTTGACAAGCCAGTCATATAATAGGCAGTTAAAAACAACCAAATTGTTCCTCTTGAGTGATAGACCATAAATATATAAGGAACTATAATAAAGTGCACCCAGACCCCCTAAATTTTAGAGGGTTGACAAGCCTGTCATATAATACAAAATTAAACACAAAGAGGATCATATGAGTTGGAAGTGTCAATTTAATATGCAGTATATTCCAGGGACCAAGTCCTACAAATGATCATCTAGTCTCTTGGTCAAGAACGAGCCGTTGGAGTTGTCGCACGCCATCTTTCATTATATCCAACCATCTCTTACGTGACATGATATCCTGTATGTCTTTACTTAGTGATATACTAAGCTCATTGTATGGAAACAAACTCTTTTCATCCTTAGACATCCAAATGGAAGAATCTTCTAATGAATATACTACTTTCATCACCCATGATGGTACTTTTCAGTATAACATGTTGCCTTTTGGAGAAATGGAGAGAGATTCTCACATACCTGGGTGATATAATTAATTTTTCAAAGAATTTTATGGAACATATGGATAAACTGGAGAAATATCCTGTCCCAAGATGATACATGATGGTTCCATAAAATTCTCTTCCTAAGGCGAGCATAGCTTTGTTTCCATACCATGAGCTTAGTATATCACTAAGTATTAGTAACGGCCAGTTTGCTTTCCTGGTGACCTTGTTCAACCTGTGGTAGACAACGCAGAGTCGTTGTGGGCGGCTTCGTTTCCTCACAAGTAACAAGGGGCTGGCCCAAGCTCTCGTACTCACTTGTATGATGTTATATATCCTTACGTGGTGGACCTTGTCGTCTCCTTCGTTCAAGATGTCAATGAAATAATGGACGTGTCGCTTGTTTCTCCATTTTGTCCAGATCCTGTCCATCGAAATCGTCGTTTTCTTATTTCCATTGTTTGTTACTCGAAGTTCCCCATAAAAGTTGAATAACTCTTTCGCCAGGTTCAATTTGCCTGGACTGATCAGTAAATTTTCCTAAGAATTTTAAGTTCGCACGTATCTAATGTTTCCTACCGTCTTTTGGTGAACAACATCACACTACCTTGGATGACAATTAGCTTATGAAATCTTCTTTTTGATTTTCACTTATTTGACGTGAGTATTTTCAGGAGGCTGAAATAGCATCGAGTTCCTTGTGTAATTCACTCCCCAATTCTACTCAGTTGTGTTCCATCTGGAAATCGATATAGAATTGATGAACGGTCGAACGGGTATATTTTATTCATAGAACTTCTTTAGTATGCATGGTAATGTACAAATATGGTCAGTTGTTATGGATCGGTTGTCTAAATCCACGTTGATAATCCCCAAGTACACTAAACGTTTTTTAAGAATTTTATTGGATACTTTGTATTCCTTGCGATTATTCAATCACTGATTTATCCTATTATAAATACGTGATTAGTGACAACTGTGATACGTGCAATACGAGATCAACTTTATAAGCTAGATTTGACAGCAATTAAGTGTTTATTAAGTTAAATGGTAATGATAAGTAATATTTAAATTCATTGCTTAAGTATTGCAGATGACGAAGAAATTATTCAGGTAATTAGAAACTACCATGAAGGTAAAACCAACCACCGCGGCATTGTAGAAACCATGATAAACATTTCGAACTAGATGATAACCCGTCGTAAAACGACTATCCATTACTAGGTCATATTTTATTTACCCAAATGAGTTGGGTTATT
>WYDF02037319.1:0-12582 GCA_009867245.2 Adranes taylori | reverse complement strand
ATATAAATTAAAATAATTAATTGAGAGCTAATAGTACTTATAAAAAGAAAAATACAAGTACTATAGCTTATTCTCAATGTACACATTTAGCTGAAATTCAAATGACATAAGAGATTAGATCCAACAGTTGTGACTTGATGTGCTATTAATAAATAATATTGTAAGTTAAAATCGATACTAATACTATACGAAGCGCTTCGTTTACTATACTATACGAAGCGCTATTAATAAATAATATTGTAAGTTGAAATCGATACTAATACTATACGAAGCGCTTCGTTTCGTCATTACTGTTTGCTCGTCAGTAGTGTCTGGCACGATTTCAATTATGTTGCTGTTGACGATAAGACACGTTATATAATGATTTCCGAAGGCAATCATCTCGACTTTGCTATCCTTTACTTATAAAAGTATGCGTTTTTTGCAATGTACCGTTCATTTTGTGTTAGCAAAAGATTAAACTTAGCAGTTTTGTTTGGTAAGTTGACTAAACAGTCAAGAGTAATAAATTATAATTTTTACCAGTTGTGTACTTATATAAATTAAAATATTTAAATGAGAGCTACTAGTCTTAAATGTGAGCTAATAGACTTCTAAAAAAATTACATGTACCATAGCTTATTTTCAAAGTACACAGTTCGCTGAAATTCAAATTGCAGAGAGATTAGACCCAGCAGCTGTGATTTGATTTGCTATTGCACAAAACGCATATTTTTATAAGTAAAGGATAGCAAAGTCGAAATTATATAACATTTCTTTTCGTTAGTATCGATTTCAACGCTATTTTTCAATATTATTTGTTAAATAGCATATCAAATCACAACTGTTAGGTCTAATCTCTATGTGATTTGAATTTCAGCTAACTGTGTACTTCGAGAATAAGCTATACTACTTGTAATTTTTTTATAAGTACTATGAGCTCTCATGTAATTATTTGAATAACTAATTACCAAATAATACATAACATTAATAAATTCATATTATAAAGATTTAATACATTTAAAAATAAAATTCAAATCCCGCTAACAAGACGTGAATATAATTGTCACACGAAAGCCGACGCATAGTAAAACATATAGATACTTTAACATACGGAAAATTTCCTCACGTGTTTATTCTGAAAGGATAAATACGCTATAAGATCTTTCGCCGCAAGCTAGCGGTATCCTTTATCTTATAAATATATGTGTGTGCATTTTTCATACGTATAGAATATTTGAGTATCAGGAGATTTCAGTTACAAATGCTTTTATTATTATTAGTTTAAGTTTTACAACTTAACGTATTTCTTTTGCGGATGCGATTTTATTATTTTTACTGGAAAAACGTTAACGAATTTTTCTACCACTTGTTTTCAAAGAAGTAGTTTAGCTTTGCGCCCTTTCGGTGCGTTAGACAAATTTGATGGGATGCTAGTTTAACTCATTTTAGCAGAAGGCGTTTTTAATGCAATGCTTCTAAGATTTTGGTGGAGTAGGACTGCTACTACTATCGCTTACACGTTCCACTACTTATACTTTCATCAACAAAATAGAGCAATTTTGATCCTTAAATTTCTTAACGGATGAGGAAGATATTTTTGATTAGTTGAAGGCCTAGACGATCTAGAGCTTTCTAGCAGAAACTTCCTTCAAATCACACCCATCTTGCCACCGAGTCATGCAAAGTGCCACTGGCCAGCCGATCCTCAGGAGCAGCTTCTTAGAAAATTCCGCATAAAAGGAGCCGTTCGATCTAGTGTACCTCAGGCGCATTTTGGGTCTCACAATAACGGTTAACGAATCAGCAAATTTGCACGCTTCGGTAGCTTAAGCTACCATCAAATGATTAAACTTATTCCTATAGGACGAGCAATAAAATCGCTCTCCGGAATTTGATTTTGTTTTAGTAAGCGTTACCGACAAATTACTTATTTAAAATTTTAAAAATTAACTCAAATCACTAGTTATACCAGGTCAAATATGCATAGATAATTCCATTCATAATTTTCTGCTGAATCTTTCGTCACTTAAGACCATCTGGTCTTCAGTTCTTCTCTAACATAACTAAACAGGATAAAATATAAAAAGTAAACAAATTACGATCCTGCTTTGATAAGAGTGATTCTGTAACAGGCTACTACTATTTCTAATTTCTAATTGAGCCAGCACCTCAAATGATAGCTAAATAATTGATGCACAGGATTGGAGGCTTTGAAAGTAAAGTTATGAAAAGATGAAGAAAAAGTGGGTAAAAATGGTCCCAAAGTTGGGCCATCATAATATATATGATCCAAGTGGGTTCACATTTGAGAGTACATGGAAAGTTATGCACCTCGTCATGACGATTTATAGCTCCTGGCGTGAATTTGCGTTAACGCACTACTCTCCATATTACAAAATATCATTTGAATGCATTGCAAAACAATCTCTTAGGGCGATTTTTAAAACATAATTTAACTGTAATTATATCGTATATAAATTAAATTGAAATAATCGAAATGAAACGATTTCTTTATAACGCAAAAAATGATTTGTTTTAAATTCATATTCACATTTCTATTTGATGTCAACGGAGGAGTTTTTATAAATCTCTCAAGAAGATATAATCGTAATTTTGTCGAGTCGCTGGTTATTTGTATTCGCCAAAGTAAATGAAAGATTATCTTTTCACTTTCATATAAATTTATTAAACCTCACGTGAGGTTAAATACAAGCGAATTTTTTTATGGTTTACGATATATTGCATCCCTCTTTATCGCAAAATTGGATTTCTTTAAGAGAATTAAATTATTTGATCGGAACCGATAATATACTTTGGTCTTAGATTAAAAGAAATTAGTTATATCTTTCTATTTAACCCTAGCATGCACAACATGGGCCTGGCAGACCCAGTGATGTCTTTGCTGAAATTCATTAATGATTTTTTTCGTTTGTTTTATATTTTTGTAAACATGTAGTTCAATAAATAACTTCATTACACATATTATGTACAATTTACTGCATTATAACTCGAATAGTGCTTATATTTACATCTATAAAAGGAACGGACCTCCCAGGTCCATGTTAACAAGGTTAAACGGAATTTGAAATATACTAAAATTCTCTCTGAGATTTATAACGACCACTTTTTTCGAAAAAAAACCATTTTCAAAAAAGTTAAATCCAAGAAAAATGCGGTTTTCCCCACACAATTAATATTTACTTGAAGAAAAATGTCAAAATAATTTATAATTTGACAAATTCAAAGAGGGAATCTAAGAAACAATTTACCACATAAAAGAAATTTTTCAAAATTATTTTTTCTTGCTTTAAAATTTAAAAGAAGGATATATTTTTCATTGCTGTGGGGATATACGGATGTATGTTCAAGACTATTGGACAGATTTTGTTCAAATTTGGTGAGGTGCACACGATTGGTCCGGCCAGAAGTTTTTCATTGTTTTTTTATAAATCCAGTATGGTGGAGATGCGCAATTTTTATTTTTTATTCTGAAATTCTGTTTTTAAACTAGGAGGCTAAAGTTTTGCATGCGTAGTTTATATTCTACGTCGAATGAAATTAGTTTAATGTTGCCAGCTATTAAAGGACGCGACATTGCCACGTTCAAAGGTTAACAAACTTCTTTTTATTTCAGATATAGCTCAGAAACTATAATAAACAGGACATTTGAATAAATTTTATTGTATAGGCTACCTAAAGTCCCTTCGATTTTATTTGAAACATTTTTTCCTAAATTTAAGATATATCGGATGTTTAATTGTGAATTTTTTTTCGCTTAATCGCTTAAATATTAAAGGATCTTTCGATACAAGAAATTAAAAAAAATTACAGTGAAATATTTTATTTACTTATAAAATTATTAAATTAAAATGCACTTTTTTAAAACACGTATTTATTGTTTACATGTTTCACCAACACAGTGGCATCCTCAGAACGTTGAGTTTAACTAACTTAAGAGAGAAAAAGAGTAGAAGAAATCGAAAAAGTTTGATTTTATTAAATATACATACGTATATACTAAATAGGTATAAAGGAAGAGAGAGTTTTGTGTGTTAATATATGATATTGGTAATAGGGGAGGTATACAATTCAATTCGTTCGTTTAAGATATTACAATTTTGTGTTACGTATTTTTTGTTGCTTCAAAAATATCTAGTTTTTTACTTTTATTTTCAACATGTAATATAATGGGATTGTCTTTGAAGTTATGATTATTTTCATTCAAATGTGTTGCGTAGTGTGAAGCCGATTTCTTTAACCTAAATGATGTGTTGTGTTCCTTAAATCTAGTGACAAAGCTTCTTCTCGTTTGGCCAATATATAAGGCATCACAATCTGAACAACCCAATATAAACTCCAGAATTACAAAATTTGCTCTGTTTTGTTTTTGAGTTGTTAATATACTTACTTAAATTGTTAGTTTTGAATGCTATGTTCTGTTTTTGTTTTAGAAGACATAACACAAAATTGTAATATAGTAAACGAACTAATTGAATTGTATAGCTCCCGTATTACCAATGTCATATATTAACACACAAAACACCCTCTTCCTTTATACCTACATAATATGTTTGTATGTATATTTAGTAAAATCAAACTTGTTTCGTTTTCTTTTTCTTTTTTGTCTCTTAAGTTAGTTTAAATCAACGTTCTGAGGATAACACTGTGTTGATGAAACATGTAAACAATAAAAGTTGTTTAAAAAAAGTGTATTTTAATTTAATAATTTTATAAGTAAATAAAATACTAATATATAATGCAAAAAGTTTGTTATAATGAATTTGCACAGCATGAATGCCAAAACGATGGAATATTACAGTGAAAGTTTTCGCCAAAAGCTAGCAAAGTTTTCCAAAAAAAAAAAAAACTATAAATCCATAGCGTACTCATTTGAGGACACACAAATATGACTTTTTTTTGGGATGAGGATATGTAACAAAACCTCTCCAACTTATTGAACATGTATTTTATACATATGGACTGAACAATTGGTAGACTAAATATTAAGAATCTACCGCAATTGTGGGAGCTTGGAAGAATGTTAGAATAAATGGTCGAATTAAACTGAACAAGAATTAAAACTTCAATTTGTATTAATTACTATTTTGACTTTAAATTAAGGGCTAGTTTAATTTACCTAGCCCTTAATTACTTGAATATTTAATTTAATAAAAATTTATTAAATAAACACGGAGTAATCGTTTAAGATATATTGCAGCAATTCCTGGATACTAAAATGAGGTAGAATAAGACGCTTGGTACTTAATAATAACGCTAAACTTAACTCATTTATTCTTACAATTAATTAACATATATACAGAATAAATAAAGAAAAAATAAAACATGTGTGATATAAATTTAAACAATGAAGCTCACGTAGTAATAAAAATTTAAAAAAATGTTTAACTTCGAAACCTTTTAAAAGAAAATTATACATAATAAAAAGTTCATTGAAATGCAAATAATTATGCTATTAAATCATGTTTAGATGTTTTGTCAATTAATTAAAATAATAATTCAACTAGGTGTGAGCATTTGAAAATAATCATAATAATTACTTTTGTTTATCTTTTCGATTTGTAATACAGTGCCATCACTTTGACTTTTAATTTTAAATTCGTTTACCTACATTTAAAAATAATAAAATAATACATTTTAATAAAATTTATATTAAAAAATTTCTCCAGGAATTTTCTTCTGTTTATCTTTGGATGAACACGAGCCTTTACTTATTACAGTGTAATGACCTAAGCTAATACACAATATTTGACAAGAACAACATAAAGACGAAACTAAAATATGTCACGTAAAACCCCATTACTTGTTTTATTTAATTATCAAATATTCGAACAAAATAAAGCTTGTATTATTTCTGAAAAAAAATTTCAAGTGTCCTCATCCAAAGAGGACACTGGGCGCTAATGAGTTAAAAGCAACAAACAAACTAACAATTGAACTGAAAATCGAACCGATTGTAGCTGAAACTCAAACAAAGTAATAAAAGAGATTTTACTTTTATCTTGATTTATTTGAATCGAAAGGAAAATAATTCCAATTTATTAGATCATTTTGTGCAAATTTTCTTGCCATCCAATAATTAAATCTTCTTATCGCTCGAAGAAAACTCTTCATTAAAGAGAAATTAAAACTTAAGTGCATTCTTCTTAAATTATATAAAGAAAGCAAACATAATGAAAAAGGAAGTTGATAATTCTTTCAATATATAATATTTCAGAACAATTAAGGTCATGAGCGTACGCAGGTTCTAGCAGCTTTTAAATGAAGAGGAGGGGAGGGGGGAAGCAATAATTATGTGCTCACTCTTTAAGCCATAATAATACCGCTCCATAAGAAAGGGAATCCACTAACCTAATAATTATGGCCGAATATCACTGCTTAACGTTGGCTATAAAATAGTGGCGACAGCGCTAGCATCAAGATTGAACCCCCATGTAGAGAATGCATTGGGGGAATATCAGGGTGGTTTTCGTTCCAACCACTCGACCTAAGGATAGTGTTGGAACAGTGTTATGAACGCAATATAACACTTCATCAATTGTTTATAGATTTCCTCGCAGCATACGACAAAATACTAAGAAGTCAGTTGTACAAGAATGGCGTTTGTGGAAACATGCAGCAAAGTAAGGGTGAAAGGCGAGCTGTCAGAGAGTTTTGAAATTACAGGAACAGGGACTTGGAACAGGGAGACTCACTGTCGACTCGACTTTTTAATCAAACTCGTGAAGCGGTCATGAGGAAACTACCACTTAGGAGGACAGAATCACTAAAGGAGAAACTTCAAATACTTCAGAGGAAAGGAAAACCCATGGGTCTAGAAATAATTAGAGAGAAGACCAAGTACATGATAAACAGTAGAAACACTACTAGGTGGAGAAATGTGTTTAAAGGATTTGAGAGAGTCGATAAATTTAAATACCTCGAAAGTGTAATAACGGAAGATAATGACATCACCACTAAAATCAAAGCTAGAATGATGGCAGGAAATAGATATTATTACGCCTATCTTAATGTACTCAAATCATTCATCGTCTCTAAAGAATGAAAACTAAAAGTGTATGCAACTATCATTAAACCAGTCGTCACATATGGTTCGGAGGCGTGTGGACGGTTACGAAGAGGAATGAGAACACATTGAGAGTGTGGTAGAGGAAAGTCCGTAGGAAAATAGTCGGAGCAGTAGGGGACGAGAAAGGCTAGGGAATCCGCACCAACGTTGAATTAGAAGCATTGTACCAGAAGCCGCCCATTGTCAACTACATAAAAGCCAGCAGACTCATGTGGTTGGAGCATGTCGAGTCGATGGATGGATCCAGAGTGCCAAAAGTCCTAAACAACGAACCAGAAGGCAGCAGATCAGTAGGGCGACCACGCAAAAGATGTATGGACGATGTAATTAATGATCTGCAGAAGTTAAACGCGGCGATGTCAAGAGGCGACTAGAGGAATCAAGTTATAGGGCGGCCAAGAATCGTAATGGTCTGTAGAGCCAGCTAAAGTAAAATAAGCTCAATCTTATACAAGTCAGAATGCTTTTGTGGGGAAATGAAAAATAAAGGGGAGGGGGCAGCTGACTTCTCTTGTCCCTCTCTGTGTATGATTAAAGTTCTGATTGTCGTGTCAATCAATTTCTCAATTGCATTGACTTATTAGATGTAGAAATTTTGAACCAAAAGGCCTTTATCCTTATGCACTGAATCTTTTTGTTTGAATTTCTTGTCATAAACGTGCAATTAAATTCCTTATTAATTTTGTAGTTAATTAGTTCTATTTACTCAGCAACGTGCAACTTTCTATCTTAATTATTTATCCTTAGGCATTCAATCTTTTTGCTCTTGCAATTCTTGCCTTATTATTGTTTTTTGTTCCAACATTCTTCAAGCATCTGTTTTAGAACGTCGCATTGGTTTGTTTCATTTTGTGCAATGATTAGATTCAATTTAATTCTTTTGAAGATGTTTTGTCTTTAAAAAATTAACTTTGAATACACAGGGTGTAGCAAATGTCCCCGGAATCATTTTTTAAAGTAGCATTATTAATGCGTTTCGTAATCATCAATTATTTTGAGCAATTGATAGTATTCGTTATTTGTGGCAGAAAATCTCAGTATGTACAGTCCAGTGTTAGGCGTAACAGGTGGTTTTTTTGAAGTCTGTTGAGTGTTCTAAATAAGTTACTTATTTCTGTTTTTTGGTGGTTTTTTTGAGGTGGTTTTTTTGAGGTCTGAAACGTTTTTATTACAGGGAAGAAAAGTCAATGGAGCCTAGATTAATTTAATACTATGGGTCAGAATGAATTTTACTCACTTCTGGATGAAATACCTACTGATTGCGAATCAGTAGAATCCGCCTGACGTAATTCATGTTGATAATGTGTTGTTCGATATTGAGGAATTCGATGTTGCTTTCGAAACTGCTGATGATTTAGAAAGCCATGACACAAACAACAATATTGTGTGAAAAACAGAAGATGAAATGACACTTTCAAAATTACAAGCAATATTGTTAAAAGATAAAATTGTTTGGAACAATTATTTGGGGCATGTAACTCGAACAAATGAATTCGTAGAGCAGACTGGATCTAATGTACCATATATCGTAGAAACTCCTACAGACATGTTTTTTCATCTTTTTCCTGATACCTTCCAAGACATTGTTTTCCATGGTGATCAAAAAAGTGGTAGTGATCATAATTTTATTCCAATAACTGGTGTGGAAATTAAAATATTTTTGGGAGTGAATATGCTGATGAGCCTAAAAGAAATGCCAAGCTACAGAGATTATTGATCATCTCTGGAAGAAATGACGGATATTTTCATCAGCTCTATTATCTCCAGAGACAGATTCTCGTGGCTTCATGGATACATTCATTTGAATGACGATTCTATACAGTCTAAAAGAAATGAGGCGAATTATGATAAGTTATATAAAGTGAGACCTCTTCACACTAAATTACAAGAGAGTCAGTAGACGAATCAATGATTAAATTCGAAGACAGAAGCCTATAAAACCCATTAAAAAAGGTTCGTGCCTAAAAAAGTCTAGAGTGTGGGTTCGTGCAGATTCTACTGGATTCATAAGTGACTTCCAAATATATATCGGAAAGATTCACGACATTACTGAAAAAATTTGGGTGCTCGGGTTGACCGAGACTTCACGAGAGTATTGGTTGGGAAACACCATAAAATCATTTTTGATAATTATTTCAATTCAATCTGCCTTCAAAGGGAATTACTGGCTGACGGAATCTATAGCTGTGGTACTATTCGACAAAAGAGAAATCTATTTTCAGTTTTTAAAGCGGATACGAGTATGAAAAAAGAAAAAGTGGATTCGTGAGTTTCAACGGATGGATTAGAAAATGAAAAACCATTATCGTTCAACACACTATTAAGTGGAAGGATAATCGAAGTGTGCTTGTTTTGGGGAAACTATCTTGATCCTACGATAATGGAGACTGCTTCCAGAAGAAAGAAAGATGGTTCTAGAGAAGACGTCTGTTGTCCTAAAATTGTCAATCAATACAATGCTCACATGAGCCACGTTGATCGATTTGGTATGCTGAAGAGTTTGTATGAAGTTGATCGCAACTCGCATATTCTTGTATTTTCTTGGTGCATGTATAGTCAATGGATTCATTTTAATCGAACAACGAAGTCAATCAAAAGGCATCAACATCAAATTATTCCGTATGCCAGTGGCACGCGGATTGATAGGGGCAGTGAAATCAGCAAAACGAGGAAAGAACTCTTGTAAGAGAAACCTATAAACAAATTCAAAATACTAACTCTCTTCGAAGTGAGACATGATAAATGTGCTCATATGCCTGTACGGTGTAGCTTACAAGATTATTTAATTACTTAATTTTGGATATTGTATCACCGCAAAAGATGTTCATTGAACCATCTGGAAATGCTCCACCTGTGTTATTGGACTGTGCCTCAATAAGGATAGAAATTGTTTTCTGCTTTTTCATGAATAATGGTTTTGAACGTTTGTCTTTTAGTGCCTAGTAGCTACCAGGAATAACGAACGATATCCTAAATCTGATTCCAAATACACAATATCTCTGCAACATGATTAAAGTGTTTTCTTTTTTTGTAGTTTACCCATTTTGAATTATAAATAGCACTTTCTTTGACAAAAATTTATTCGGGCCTTTCGACACCATCACTTTTTTCCACATTCACTTGTAAGCCTCTTTCCCAAGCATTACCCCTCTACACTGTCCATTTCTCAACACGTTTTCCACATCTGGCATGTAAAAATTAAGCTCCCACTGATTGTCATCCCTGCCTTGCTTAGACACGCAATTTCCCACTCTTGCTTTTATCATATTTTTTTCTACACATTTTTATTAACTGTTATATAAATCGTTTAGTTAAATAAATCGTCTTTTTAAAAACATACGAAACTTATGCGTCCAGCACTAATGATGAAATATCTGTTATGACACAATAAGACGACCTCATACTTAGAACGTACAAAAATGGTTACTTATTTTTATAAAATAAGAATCTAGGGTTGTAAATCGTCCACATTTTATCATTTATTTTTATTAGCATAGCCTCCATTTTGGCTTTGGATTGTAACAATTTTTGTGCTTATTTATTTCTTATAAATTATTATTTAACCTGATTTGTTTAATTATGATTTTTTAGCTAATGCAGATAGCATTGATAGTTACATTGAGATTTACATTTTATTGTTTAGCTTTAAATATATTGATTGAGTCAAGCATTACTTTGTGGTAATCCATGACGAGATCAATTAGAAGTGTTTTTACTTCATTGCGTTTCAACCCTTTCGGGCCATCTTCAGACATACAAACCAGAGTCTCTAAGGTTCATATAATAGAACATATAATAGAGTAATAGAACCGATATGAACCCTAGAACCCCTAGTCTGTATGTCTGTATGTCTGAAGATGGCCCGAAAGGGTTGAAACTATAGTCCCAATCTTAACAAGTGTACTATACGTGGTAATAACGAAGCAAAAACACTTCCAATTGATTTGGATTTAAACTTATGATTTGATTTTTATTCAGAGGTTTTACGGATTACTAGTCAGCAGTTTTAGAGTTATAAATTTACTTTCAAACAAAACTCACTAATGATAATATTTATGAAAGGTGTCTATTATAACTTGGTACAGTATGACAAGGCACAGTACATAACAGGCACGCTATAACCAAGGCACAGTATGATAAAATATGTGTAGTGCAAATGTTCGAATACTCATGCACAGGCACACTATACTATGCTGCACTTCACTATACTAGTGGGCACAGGCACACTATAATCAAGGCAGAATCTGACAAAACACATGAATTAAAAATGTTCGAATGATCATCTGTACTCGGCATTGAATTGTAACGGAACTGATCCGCCTGGACACTGTTGGCGACACTGTTTTTGTTAGTTTTCCTTTGTCAATATAAATAGAGCTCCGAGCGTTGTGTAAAGAGCAGTAAAATGGGTACCAATAAATCGTTGATAAAAATAAAGGCAATTATGCATTCATGTCACCATGATAATAAAAATAAATCGATAACCGGAGATACCATAATTTGAAAACCTTGGTGCAATGGCTCATGATTATATCGAGGATGGTTTACCATAAATCTAGCCTTCGATAGATGGAAGGGAAAATTAATGCACAGATCAAAGCCGAACGGGATGCTATTTATGGCGAGTCTGCGCCGTCGCTAGCAAGTTAAATCTTGGAACGCGGAATTTGATCGTGGTCGTATGAGTGTTTTTGATGATGACCACCCATGATCCTCAAACATTGTCTTTACATCAGAAATTGTCAACAAAATCCATGATATGATTATGGCAACCCCTCTAATCAAAATCCATCAGCTAGTGGAGGTTGCAAACATATCAACTGAGCGTGTACTTGCCATCATACACAAAACAGGTGAATATGAAAAAGTTATCCGCGCGAAAAGCTATCGACTAAAAACGCACACGTGTGGCGGATTCGGAGAAGCTTTAAGCGAAGATAAAACGTGATCCGAAGGATTTTTTTCGTCTGTACGACACTATTTATGAAACATGGGTCCATTATTACACGCTGAAGATGAAGGAATAGCCAAAGCAGTGGAGAAAATGTCAAAGACAACCCGATCGGCCGGTAAGGAGATAGCGATGCGAAAGGCATTATTCTTATTGATTACTTGGCAAGGGATAAAACCATAACTGGCAATTACTACACAGCATTATTGTACCGTCTCAAAGCCGAATTGAAGTAAAATCGCCCTGGTTTGGCTCGCAAAAAAGTTCTTTTCCATCATGACAACGCACCCGCTCGCGAGCGGCCGTGGTACAGTCAAAATTGAATCAATTAGCCCACGATTTGATCGACCACTCATCGGGAATCGAAAGATTCAGCAGAAGATGTGGCGTCGGATACTTAACCATTTTTTTGTCTCGCAGATGTTGAATTTTATTTTGTAGAGTTTTAATTTACATATTTTATTCGTAGATTTAATATATTGATCGAATATTTTAAATTTTACTATAACGCTTTAAGATCAGATCAACACTGGCTGCGATCATTCTCGCTGACCAAAAGGAA
>WYDF02037308.1:0-12582 GCA_009867245.2 Adranes taylori | reverse complement strand
CTAGAGTACTAGAGCCTAAACGGCGAGTGAGCATAGGAAAAATCTCGTCCCTGATTTTTTAATCTAATTTTTTTTCTTCGTCCAATTTTTATTAATTTTTTCAATTCTTCTTCTCAGTCATAGACTGAATAAATTTCAAAGCCTAAGGGCTGGACATGGTGATGTCCAACGGCACAAACCGTGCACCCCCAGGGGCTGCACGGATAACCCCACCCCCCGCACCCCAACCCTACAAACACCACAACGGCACAAACAATTTATACCAAGAAATTTGTTACTAGCAATAAAATGAAGTCGTTTCGTCCAGAGAAGGGCTAGGCAAAAAAGTTTAGAAGAAAAAGTCTATTATTAAGCGATTATTTTCTAAATAATTTACTAACTATGCTCTAAACAAGAGAACTATACTTTTAAGGCACCTGCTGCGAATAGCAAAGAATGAAGATAACGAGTTAACTTTAATCAGGTAATAAATGTGAAATAATATACATGCTAGATATTTTCTCATAATTTGTAAATTTGGATACGTCAAATCGATTTATATTAAACTGTTTGTCTCCTCTATTTATAAAATTTTGTGTGCCGCGATTATAAATACCCCGGTCTAAGAAAGTTTTGACAGAAGTATGTGATTTAATCGTGAATGTAAAAAATTATTTTGCGAAAGAGAAAAATGCTGGATATCCCCTTTTTTCGCTTAGTGCTATTCAGCAGAAGACTGTAAATGCATTAAAAATAAGTCGTCAGACCGTCTGGAAAGCTTGCACACCGAATCCAACTTTTCCGTCTTTGAGCAAAGCAAATAGATCTAATACAAAAATAGATGACAGAAAATGTAATAAAAACGGAAATTAAAAATTTAATTTGTAACATGTATCGTAATTCTGAAGTCATAACACTAAATAAACGACTATATCAAATAAATGAAAAGCAGTTTTTGTGTGAAATTTCTCGGACTGTAACTAGAATATTTTGGATTTCGATACAAAAAATTAATGGAGGAAAATATTTATGCGAACAAAGTCATGTAATTCTAAAGAAACCTGGATTTTTCAGAAAGGCGATGTTTCAAAACTAAAAAATTGGATATACGATGGCACAGTTATCTACAAAGAACAAACGTTATACAAAAAAAAAATGTTCGCGTGGACGAAATAGCGCACAGTTATGGACACAGTGTTTAAAGATTGCCACCACATCATTGTCAATATAATCAAATTGAAATGATATGGGGAATCTGTAAAACAAAATTTAACAAGGAAATTCTCTCAACTTCTGGAAATACTGAAGAATCAGAATCACAGACACGTTACATCTCATAAGTAGATAAGCGTTGAATATGTTATAATACAGAAATAAGCTTCTGTCGCCATGTATATAGAGTTATATTGATTATTAATGGCAGATATTTTCATCTAATGTTAAGTCTCAAGACCAGATAGTAACAACCCAAAAATATTGCCTGAATATTACGCCACACCCCAATGTTGCTATAGTGATGGTGTGGAATATACTAATCGACATAAGCTGGTACTACGGATATTTATTGAGTAGTGCTGAGTTTAACTCAAATTTGTGGACATCCTCTGCATTATCATAGCATTCCCAGTAAGAGCATTCTAGGCCCTCTATTTCCACCATTCTGTTCAAGTGCGATGGAAAATTACTATGCTTTGTTAGTGCCTGTGTGAGAAAAAAGTTTTGGGTTCCTCGTTTTCGATCAATCCATCGTTTTATATCGGGAATGAGTTTCCTTGTCCAAGTAAGCTTCTCTGTCATTCAATAGAATTTGCCAGTTCTGTTGCA
The DNA here is from genome assembly GCA_009867245.2 of Adranes taylori. NCBI lineage: Eukaryota > Metazoa > Arthropoda > Insecta > Coleoptera > Staphylinidae > Adranes > Adranes taylori. Next base: position 10,779 of record WYDF02037308.1, on the reverse strand, counting down.
AATTGTTTAATTTCTTACTGCTGCTGCTGTCTCTTTTACTATGCATCATTGCCCACTCTTGAGCTAGATTGGTGCAATTTCTTATATTACGTTCAAAGTTCGCGTCGACGTTCTATTAGATGCTGTATTTATCCCAAGTAGAACTGGTCGTTTTGTTTTAAGCATGAGAGCAGCATTTCGTTTTATTTTGAGGGAGTCCGCCCATATTGAGGCTGCATAAAGCAGAATACACTCTACTACACTATCATTCTGGTCCACCTACTTTAAGTATCACTCTTGACAGTATCACTGCTTTTCGGTTAGCGCTGTCTGTTGTAGCATGGAGGTGCTTGTTGAATCGAAGCCCTTTATCCACCGTAACTCCTATTTTCGAGCATCTTTGAACATAATTTGATAACCATCGATCTTGAAATTTGTTCGAGTTCTTTATTTAGAATTTGTTCCACTGTGTGAGGTTCCCCTGCGACCCCTAAGACGGCAACGTCATCAGTGTATCCAATTAATTTGACCCCAGGCGGCATACGAAATTCCATAAGGCCGCTGTACCATAATGTTGGCCCTAGAGCAGATTCCTGTGGTACTCCACTCGTATTCTTTTTCCTTTTTATATCATTCTGCACTTAAAACTGTAGTGTGCTATGCGATAGGTAGTTGCTCATCAGTCCAGTTAGGTACTGTAGTATGCTCATTGGTCTAGCCTCGTTTAGGATGAGCGTCCAACTCGCAGCACTAAACGCATTTTTGATACGAAAGTGTTACGAAAGCGCATAGGGTCTGTTTATGCGTTTTCTTGATATCTATCGCTACAGCTGATTTAAAAGCCTGAGTTGGTCGTCCATGTCTAAATCCATATTGATTTTCTGTGAAATGTGGTTCGATATAACTTTCTAGCCTGCGTAGTAGCATTCTTTCCAGCAATTTAGCGTTGTTATCCAGTTTAGAGCTATTGGCATGTACTTATTTTGGAAGGAAAACAGTCGTTGTCTTCTTGACTTTTGAGATTTCAGTGAGCATGTGTCTGACCCGTTCGTAACACGCAATTAGACACTTGGAGTACTACTTCGGAATTCTCCATTATGAATAACTTGATCATCTCGTTGGAAATCCTGTCGGATTCGGTTGCTTTCCTGGCAGTGAAGCGTTTCACTGCTTCTAGGAGGTCTTTCTTTTTAAATAGAGGGAGGGATATGATCAACAACTATAAAATAGGTTTCCTCAGAATTCCGCTTATTTTTCTATATTTGGAGGTTGTGGTGTTTTCCCTCCTAGTCTATTTGTTACATTTTTAGTTGTTTTCGAAACCAATAAATTGTCTACATATACTAGACAATTTATGCAGCTAATAAAGTAGTTTACATTATTAACGAATTTATTACAATCGCTTGTTTCGGCATAACGATCCTCATCAGAAAGATGTGAGGTGTAAATTTATAATAAACTGTTTCATATATTGATAGAGATTTTCAGTAACAACGATGTGTGAACAACTGTCGTAAAACTTACCGTCTACTCAGTTGTGGCCGTTGTGAGAGAATTTTTGTTTGATAACGGTTGTTACATAAATTGTTAAAGAAAATTAGTTACTTTGATTTAGCTTTAAATTTCTGTACCGTTTTAATTTATTACTTAAGGCGAGCTTAATATACTCAATGCCTTAAAAATAAATTAATTCAAAATAATATTTCAAAAAATTCACTCAATTAAAATAAATAAATATTCAAAACAATACAAGAGTATGATACCGCGTATGCTTTAGTCAAACTTACGGGAAAATTGCGACATAAACAAACATCGTAGTGGCTAAATGAGTATCAAGAAAACAACTTCATATTTATTAACAAAAGTCAACAAGTATATACAGATTAAAACCTAGAATAACGTGAATGCTTAAACAGTAGAAAAGGCACACGTTTAGTGTGTTATAAATTATAATATAAGTTTAAATATTTTGAAAGTAAAGATTCTGTTAATATCTGGATTTGAATCATATCCCAAATATACTTTGATATCAATTAGATGGACATAATACAACGTATGTAGAACGCAGAGCCGTATTTCCCAGTAATCACTATAAGGACGTGCTTACAGCGGCAACACTTTATGGTCGGCAAATTTCTAACTTAAGGACGACAAAAATTTCCAATACTTAGGTAATATGGAAATGAATGACCTAAAAAAGGATCAATAATCACTCAGAAAATAAAAAGGAAATGAGGTTGTTTTTGTTTATTGTATATTCAGAAAAAATAAAAACCGAGATAAACAATTTTGCATAAATAGTTTTTACAATAAAAAAAAAAAAATAGCAAGTATAAAAGATTTATATAAAAAGGTGGTAATTTGTTCAGTGCTTACAGCGGCACAATTGTTAAATGCTGCACTGCTAGAACGTAAACAAATCATAATAAAATTCAATGAGTTTTTATCTAGCTGATTAGTAAAATATTAAGTTACATACATGGAATTACAAAACATATGTGTTTTGTAATTTGAACGTGACCTAAAGTAAACTATTTATTTCCACATGATTTTAAAATTGTGCTTTTGTGATTGAATTTCATACAAAACAATTTACTTATCAAAACATTTTTACTATGCAGAATTTCTACTAAATAAAACACATTAAATCTGTATTATATGAGGAATGTGTTTTTATCAATAATAAAAGGTTTGTGGTGATTTTCATAATATATAAAATATATGAAATATGATGGGTGATGACAGATCTTTGTTACATAAATATATATATACTCTATCAAGATGAACTAATTTTTAAAAATTTGTACATTACATTATTAAGTATGCCTAAGAACTAAGTAATTGCATAGATCAGCGTTTGTCAATCAATTTCGACCCGCGTACCGGTAAACGTTGTCAAAAAATCTCGCGGACCGGCCGTTTCTTTTTAACAAAAAAGTTATTATATTTTGAATAAGATTCTTTTTAATGCGGACAGGCGGTTCTCCGCGGACCGGTGCCTGTCTGTTGGACCGGCGGTTGAGAATAACTGCCTTAGACAATAGAAACTAATGTTTTTAGCCTTCAATCAATCTCCTCATTTTGAAAAATGTGACAATTTTTAGCGAATTTCTTAAACTATTTGCTAAGATCATCCCGGCATTTATTTTCGAAAATTCTATTTTGATAGATGATTTCATCCAACTTTAATTTACGGAAATTTAAATAATATTCAAACTTTTGTCCGGAATTGTTTCATTGTAAGATACGGTAGGATATATTGTATGGGTATCTTCTGTACCATTATTTCTATATTACATATCTTATATAAATGTTCAGATTGCGGTTGCCTCAAGAGTTTTTTCCTTGCGTCAAAACATTGATGAGAAAAGTCATAGTTTCGTAATTAAATAGACGTAGGTTTCAATTTCAATACTATATAGATTTGTAGATTATGTTTTCTTGTTTGGTGAATGTTCAGTATGCGATTATTTTGATTTACAAACTAATCTAATTTAATCTAAAACAAATTTAGCTTTGATTATTTTATAGTGATTACTTGTAGGGGATAAGTACAGTAGAATATTTATTATCCGTTAAACATGTGGCCCAGACTTGTCGGTACGTGAGTCTGTCGGACTACTGAATGTTCAAGTATTTAATTATCATTAACACAATTTATCGTCTAAGGATATGACCTTATATATTATGCAATGTGGATAATAGATGTGATTGCTACAGCTAAACTAATATTCTAAACAATTTATTCCTTTCAGTTTAAAAACATGTAAAGTGATACAGACGATATGAGTTGTACTGATTTACAAAATCTACTTCAAATATGTGACAATTCGAAGGAAGTTAGGCGCCACCTCTAGACACAGTCTCACACTTATAGCTAACACCTCGCTGTCTAACCGTCTAAAGGTATTCGAGAAATTCGTAGTAAAATTCTTGAAATTCAACAAACTATACCGCAAATTCCTAGACTAAGCGGCATCACGACTTTTACTTTAAGTTTTACTAGCTTTCCATTCTGATAGTGCTTTTTAAAGTTCATTCACAACTGAGAAAACTTTGAGAAATACACAAAATTTTTAGGATTTCTCATTGGAAACTTCAAGTTGAATTTTTGATGTTTTAGAAGTAAAGTTTAGTGAATAAAAATTATATTTTGTTATAAGACTTCAGCTTCTTTTTAACCATTTTTTGAGCGATGTCTGTAAAATGTATAAGTGGTACAATTGCGAGATATAACACTAGTGTCATTTGAACGAAATGCTAAAAGTGTCATACTCTTAACCACAGGGCCGTACTAAGGGGGGCGGGTTCAAGAGTTGTACGGCATCTGGCGACAGCCTTGGTGGGGGCAAACAATTGAATGGAAATACTAATTGTCCTTAAATTTGGTATTCTAGGGGCGCCAATTTTTGCCTGTCATCCTGGCGCCAATATACGCAGGCGCGGCTTTGCTTAACGAAGTGCGCATTATCATTAAATTTTATCTCATTTCAACGTCCAAGACCATACGATTTCAGTACAGTGTTAATTAGTGGTAATATAAAAAATCTAGTTATTTCATCATCTAAATTGATAAAGTTTTTCTAATAGTGCTGTAACAAAGCATGTTACCCAAAACATGCTAGGTCTCTGTAAAATTGCGTAATCCTGCATAATTAATGAATGAAATTTATTGTTCAATCCGTATCTGGAAAGATTGGACGTACGAACAAAGATTATTGGTGTCGCTGGAAAATAAAAGTTATTTTCTATTATATGATAAACAATGTATGATTTTTGTTATGTATTAATTCAACACGTTGTGCTATCCCGCTTACTGTGCGTTAGGTAGAGAAGGGCAATTAAGTTGAATGCCTATATAATTACATGCAGCAGCGAGAGACAAACTGTCGTTTGCTTTATGTATATATATATATATGTATATATATATATATATATATATATATATATATGTAGGTTTGTCAGAAGCTGTGATCTCCTTAGCTCTGGATTTTATGTTAACGTATTAAGATTACTTCGGATAATTTATATATTTTTTTCTTGATTTAACTAATTTGTTATAATATGGATTATTTGATTGGTTAGGTTGTATATTACATTATATTTAATTGTATATTATATTTCTTTGATCAAATAGATTAGTCAATTTCGATATATTGGATTTATCAATTTAGATTTATTAAGGAATTGCTTATTCCGATTATTAATTAATCGACTTAATGAGAATCCTATGTCATATTGTTTTATAGCAATACTAGTTACCAATTTTATTTTGTAAATCATGAAATACACTATATGCCTTATTATCAAACATTGGATGCTGTGTATGCGCCTGAAGATCACACTTCTCAAATTGAATTATTTTGGTAAATATGTAATACTAGCCACACAAAAGAATTCGATTTATGAGTCTTAATAGATTTGGAATCTCTTTACAGAGTTACGGAATCTATCATCATTGATTTATTGGTCTCTTAAAGAGGCTGCTGTGAAGACATTATCTGTCAAAAACAGTGATTTATGATTCGTGTGATACTTGGTCATTAAAAGAATTAATATTCATGCTTTACGTTAGATATAATCTTTTGTGAATACAATATCTTAGGTCAGTTGCTATTTTATTTCCTACAAACTTCCAACGTTTCGGAAATTAGTTGTCACCATCTTCAAGGCATATTTCATATTTCTTATATAGATATAATATAATCAAATATAAATATTTAAAGTGTGTTTGTGATTATGAACGATTTTAGTTGGGTAGCTGTTATGGTCAATATCTCTAATATAATGTGCTATGTGGCTGGGCGCTCACAAAACAAAATATAAAAGTGTTTTAAACGTCTACTATAAAATAAATAAATGTATTCATAAATAAATTTTTATTAGGAAAATATTCAGCCAAGCCTTAGTTTATGCTAATTCATGATATTGTCAATTAGGAGAATATTTATTTCGTTATGTACCACTTATGATTAGATATAACTGTAATTTCAACCTTTTCGTTGTATCTTAAGACACACAAACTGTTGAGAAGCTTAGAGTGTCTGAAGTATCTGAGTTATGTCTGCAGATGGTTCGAAAGAATTGAAACTGCAATTACAATACAATCATTCTATAAGTTGAATATAACGAAGTAAATATTCTTCCAATTTAATTTACTATAGAGTTATTTATGGTACGGCTTAGTATTTTATATTATACCTTTAAATGCATTTTATCGCCTTTAACTGCATTTAAATGCAGTTATCGCAAACGAATAAAATAATTTTTATTGGGACAATTTTTAAAGTTTTAAGTTTGCAATTAAAAAATTAAACAATAATTAATTCTACGAAATCTATCAGCACTCTATTAATTTAATACGGATGAAGTATATCGGCCGACTTTCCTTTGTGAGTTCTTTGCGTTACATAAAGGAATATTAGAAATATATAAACATCTGTAGATTTATGAGTTGGATGGTTCTATATTAAAGCAAAAAGAACATTAATATCCAAATACATTAAGGAAGGTTTATAAATTTCCCTCCACGTGCGTCAATTTCGTTTTGTCCATGATGTATTGACATCAAGCTTTTAAATACTTATTCAAAGATACCGCCACCTTTTCAATACGTGAGGAGTGTAAGAACACCACTAAGTTGATATGAAAGGACCACGCAGTCTTACATAATCGAAACGCAGGTTGAAAGTTGTGTACTGCACTACTGGGCGAGCTAATTCGCGCATTTTATGGGCATAATTTACAACTAACGATTAGATCAAATTTTTGTACAGCCAGCATATTCGCAGTCTTAAGTACTCTTTGCTTAAAGTAGCAGAACAGTTAAGAATAATTTAATCAGTACAAAGTATTGTCAAATAGAATCAAAATAAAAATCATCATCAACACCTACATTTCAAAATCTAAGTAATAAACACATCTGCAGACTTTCGATTTTCTTATCATTCATTTTTCACACCTTTTTCTTTCATCTACATTTTTTATCCATTAATCATGCCTTCGATGCATAAAAGAGAAAACCCATCAGAGGAAGTTCGAAGAACAGCGCCGAGCACACCAGGCCTACGAGAATGTCAACAATACGACTTCCAAATGATCCTTCAAACTATGTTGTCCACGGACGCCGCGCTATTTGGTAGATGGACATGTGCAACTAGAAGATCAAAGGATGGCTCTACTCCGTAACACGAAAAGAACACCGTCTCTTCCGTTACCATTTCGGCGACAGCGACTAATGTTCTACACATTTCTTTCTCTTCACTCGACAACGTATTCCACATTTCCGATTCTGCGTACAGGCTAGACGTTTCCTTCATCACCATAAACAGTGAACCATCAACTTGCTCTTTCATCCAATACCTATTACCCCTCTCTGCACGTCCACACGCTATCATCCTGTTTTCACCCATGCTTAAACAATTTTTTAATAAACTGGCATCCCTTCTTTCACCTTTATCCATTCATACCTACTATTAAACACAATAACCCTTATTCTTTCCAACCTATTTTGCCTCTCCATATCTACCATTCTCTCTACTACCTCATACACCATTCCGTCACACTCTATGATCCTTTCACCCCATCTAGCTATCGACTAATCAATTCTTTGGAACATTTTTTTCTACATTCTATCCATGTATTCCCATTTCTTGGAGCAATATCTCATATGGTGTGATATCTATAATGTTCAAGAAAATAATTAATTAATAGTCATACGTAATGACCTCAAACGCAGGTGTTATCTCTTGTAATCTGTATGCCTTCAAAACTGAATTATTAAACAATTATTATAATAATTCAATATTCGGTGTAGCAAGTAAAAAAATATTTTAACGAGATTATTGTCAACAATTCTTAAATAAATTATAGTTTCAAAAAACGATCTCCAAAGGTGTACCCAACGTGTGAATCACACCAAAAAAATTTCTTATAAAAATTAAATAACTCCAAATTTCGAAAATAAATGTATTCAGGGATTATAACTTAGATACTAATCAAATTTTGACAGCTCCTCCAGATCAGTTAAGCTGATCACTCTGCATAAATTCACCCATAAAAATTAATTCAAAATTCTTTTAAAGCAGAATATTCAACGAAATTCTACAAAGAATAACTAAATTACTCGGCGCTTCCAACATATAAGTCCCGTCTGAACTTGGGGAAATTTTAGCAGCTACTATCTGGTGCCTCAACCATGTATGTCACGGACATTTTTGCGTGTTGATTTTATGAACAAACGTGATTGGAGAATCCCTTTAATGGGAAACGTAACAATTCTCTCCTACACCGTCTCGTACAATACTACTAAATGCAAATCAATGTACTACCCATTTTAATTTACCTGCTACTAAATTATGTTACCTCTTAAAATAAAATACCAGGCTTTACCATTGGTAGAATTACGCGTACTTTTCCTATATAATTCTTCTAGATCAAACATAAATTCAACTAAACTCTGTGCAACCCTATAATCCACAAATTGTCCCTTCCAGGCAAGGCTGTTTGAATAAGAGTTGCATAATTTTAACAAAATGTATTGAGAATGATTTAGAAAATGCATACATGCAAATAAAATTATAATTTGTGAATTTAAAATAAATAACGCCTCACCAAAATAATAAAATTAAATAGTACATTGTTCGCCCAAATGCATGAAATGACGTTATTGTAATCACAGTTTTTTGTTGATATTACCATCAGAATCTTAATTTATAATTACACACAGTTACCTTACTAATTCATTTTAATTTATGAATGTGTTGCCTAACCAATTTAATTTATTTTATTCAAGGAGTTCAACTTAAAAGAATAATTTAATTAATACTGAATACTATGCCCCATATCTAATTTCACTTCCGCTACTTAGTAAGGAATTTACTTTATTTATGATTTTATTTGGAATAAATTATAATTTGATTTAATTTAATTCATGATTTTATTTTCGAACCCCCGACAGACAAGGATTCACTTTTTAACCACTATTATTGCTCTCTGTAGGTGCTGTTTGGCTTTTATTCATTTCGTTGATTAGCTAGTTTCCTACTAAGATTACAATCGATATCTCTCACTACTTTCTCCATATCTCTAGTAAATTGCTATCATTTAATATATTCTCACCTAATTACCTATTACCCTACTTTACTAATTACTTGCGACCATGATTAATGTAAATCTAATTTTTACTCATACTATTACGGTATCATAAAGTACGCTTTCACTAACTTTGATTGCTACCAATTAGATCTATTTAATCACACCGAGATTGACAAAGGTATCACCTCATTCACATACTACGCTTGTTGTATGGGTCGGTGGTCACTGGAAAGTATTTGTTTAAGACTTAATTAACTACAATAGGGTTTAGTCAACGACCAATGATTATTTCTACATTATAATTGTAAAAGATATGTATGGTAAAATTACCAATAGGCGGCTGCCCCGTTTTTCCAATTAGTTCGTCTAGCACGCAGATTACTTACATAATAACAACATTTCACCAAAACTAGCAATCCTGAATTATTTACAAGGATCAATCATATAAAACTATCTATCAGAGAACTAAATCAGAACGAGCACCAATTGAATGCGTACTCATGGCAGCCAACGTGTTAAATATGAAAACCTAAAATCATTTTTGGTTTGCACACACTGTATGTTAATTTTAAATCTAAAAATACATTTAAAATTATCCTCTCATTGCAGTAAACATCAAATGAAGAAATAGGCGCAATAAACCGCTCGTCAATTAACAAGCGCCTAATATAACGTTTACAACGTACATACATGTCAAAATGAAACAATTTTCATAAGATTAATTAGATGACGGAGAAGAGTGGACCTATTATTATCTATCCAACTCTTATTAGCTGAAAATAACTGTACAAGAGGCACAATAACACGCTCAAAAACGTTGCTGTAATGCGCTGCCGCTGAAACGCTCTTTTAAACCACGCCCGGCAAGTTACGCGATTGGCTGCAAATTAACTGAAGTCATTAAGCGTTAAAGCTTTACAAAAAAAAAAATATGAGAAATGCCTATTATCATCTTAATGATTCTATCCTATGAGTTCAAATTAGTTTCAGCCGATCACGTCTGAGTATCAATTCAGCGATATGGATACTAAACAAAATACAGATAATTCTTCCAAACAATTATCTAATAGTTTTTCAATTGAATCTTTATTAGCTAAGGACACGAATTGTAGAAATAGTAGTTTTAAAGCTGTGCCATTAAATTTGCTAAAGGGTAGTGATTCGAAATTATTTGATCTTTCGGATGATGTGCGTTCGGAGTTTGTAAGTGGAAATTGTGATGAACTAGTCGAGGATGCTTTAAATTGTGATCAAAGCAGTAGCGATGATGTGCATAAACTTCTTCATAAAGATGGTATGTTATTTCCAAACTTTTATAACAATGTCCAATATTAACAAAAAAAATCTGACATTTATTTCAATGCACTGTAATTGATATTAGTGTTCATTCACATCGTAACTGCTAGGTACATCTTATGATAGTCCTTGCAATTTATGTGAATATCTCAAATTGAGTGGAATAAAATGGAAATTTTTCATATTATTGGAGACAGTAATTTGGTTAAATGAGCAATGTTTACAAATGTCTATAGTGATTTAAAATCTGTTTGGAAAAATTCAGTTAGAGCCGCTTCAAAAAACTTGCATACAAACTTGCATTCAAACAGAAGTTACATACAAATGCTAATGTTTTTGGTAAGATCCATTTAAAATTGATGACAAACAAAGATTTAAGGTGACAACTGCAAAATAACTATATATATA
>WYDF02037297.1:0-12583 GCA_009867245.2 Adranes taylori | reverse complement strand
ACAAAATTCTGACTTTATTTCAGGCACACTACATTTTTCAAGTTTTCACTGATTTAATGCTCCAGAATTTTCACATCATGTACTATATACATATCTAAATGCAAGTGTATACCCATCTTGAGTTTCAAATCTAGTTACTTTTAGAACGCTAGTAACATCGAACTTTACAAAATTTAAATTAATAATAACATAACCTCAACATGTAAAATTATTGTTTAGTAAGTAAACAGGAGATTTCTGGAGGATGGGAACCACAGCTCCTATACTACTAGATACCTCTAGTAAATAGATTGATAGATACAAACTTTATTGACATATAAAGAAAAATTAAAAACAATTCTACCATATACAAAACAAAATAACATACAAGAAAAGAAAAATAAACAAAATATATATAAAACAATATTGCAATGCCAAGGGGACCGAAAGGAAAGATTTCATTACTTACACCTTTATTGCTTGGCTTACATCCCCCTTATTCCTCTTCACTCTTCAACTGCACTAAACCTCCCTCATCTATTAATTTATACCCTCCTTAATCCCCTTTCTCCTCTCTTCTTCATTCTCTTTTTTCCCTCCTACTTCTTCTCCATCTCCCACCTTTCGCTCCTTTTCCCCTTTCAGTTATTCCAATTGTTTTCTTTTTCTCACTCTTCTTCCTTTTTCTCCTCTTACCTTTAACCAATTTCATTCTATTTATTTCACGAATTATCTTTAAACCTTTTCCTTTATACTCCAGACTTAATCCCCAATTTCTTCCTATTCCTCTTCCACCCTCACTCCATTCTATCTCTAAGCATTCCTTTACCCAATAATTGCAGTTTTCTTCCACTTCCCCATATATCCTACACATTATATCATGCTCATTTAACCAAAATTTGTTAAACCTTTCTTAATTTCCGCACCTAAATCTCGCAATTATTCTCGCAATTAATCTCATTCATGTCTAAACATGAATAACGATATTGACACATCCCGTCTTCTATCACAAGCCATTTATATCTATTATTGTATCTACTATTTTCAAAGTTTTTCCTCTCTCTCTCTCCACATCCTTCATTTATTCAACAATCTCTCTTACTCCTTCCTTAATTTTCTCCTTAATAATCTCCCGAACCATCTACATGCAGAACATTCCACTCTCTCATTCACCTTCATTCTGCACTTAATCCATTCATTGATACGTTGCTCCTTCCACGCTTTCATTATAACTTCAAGATACATCTCCTTTACTGGACTGGAATTTTTATCCATCAACACTTTCCAATCAAAATTCATGATCCTTTTTACTCTTTTGATCCATATTTTATATTCACCTAACTCCTGTAGAACAATACTACTCGGTATGTTTCTATCCAATCCTAACATCCTTTTCATGCACCTTATTTGCACCCTTTCTAGCATCTCTCTTTCTTCCACCGCCCGCCCATATCTCTGCTCCATACAACATGATCCTGTAGAATACATTTAAAATGCAGCATTGATAACATTGTAGCATTGATTACAATCCATAGGGACATTTGGAGGATGGAGCCATGTTTTCTATACTCCCAGATATCTCTAAACAATATTTAATACATTTATATTAGCTTTCAGACACGTGGAGTTATCTGGAGGATAAGCAGTACGGTGATTATACTACAAGATAATTCCACGAAAGCATTTATTGTTAATGGGTTTAAGTTCAATTTCACATTGATTATATGATTCATTATCTAACAGGGGATACATGGAGAATGAGAACCACTGTTTCCATACTCCATATATCTCCAAATAGTTAATATGATAATTATTATTCACCTTTAAAGTGGGGTTATTTGGAAGATAAGTACAACGTTGCAAAGCAACAGCTATATATATATATATTTATAGTAATGGTTTATATTTTCGCATGTTTATATATTTTGATGATACATCTTTTAAATATATTGGTGCTCCTACAGATATAAAATGTACCCTTTTAGACCATCCAATAACAAATCCTCTCAGAAAATGCAAAGCAAATTATTACATATGTTTGAAAAACAATAATTTGATAAAGTGATGTAATTAGAATATTATAATACGCTAGGTGACACACATATCAATTTCATGTTTAGTATTTCAAAATAAGATATGTTACATTAGCAGACTTAGCTTGCATTTTTATATTATACAAAGTTCATCTTCGAACTAGCACGCGTGAAAAGCGGCATCAGCAGAAACAATTAATTGATGAAACACAAATGTTTAAAGGTGCAACTAAATTTATAATAATTGCAAATAGACATATAACTTATTATTTACTATTTACATTTATGTAGTTTTAAGTTTCATATATAAGACTGATAAATTTATCAATAAAACGAGATTTGTTACTTAGACGTTACGCTGGCCGTTTTTTTATTTAACATCTAGTGTTCTAAAGTTAAGTTACACCAAGTTTAACAGTATTTAACTAAATACGGTGAACTAAAAATTAAAAAAAATCATATAAAAAAATCATGTGATATGAATGGTGAGTGCTTCGGACCTTTTTGAATAAAAGTGTCCGAAATCGACCCCGAAGCATTCACCAATATTTTAATACATTCTATCAAATCAAGGAGTAAAAATATCCAATCAGCGTAGTTTTCCTCTACTAAAGTTAACAAATGGCACAAAGTGCGTTCTGTAGAAAATATATTTTTGTACAAAAGTTTAAAAATTTACTACTGCATTGTAATAGAATTTAAATGATGTAAATGAAAATACGAAACAGAATTGATTTTTCTAACAAGCAATAAAGGAAATATTTTCCGAATTTGAAAGCAGCTCTTGAAAACTAAACAATAAAAAAGATAAAAAAAAAGGAGAGAAAGAATATATCGCTACGGAATGAGGCGTCAAAATTTAATAGTGAAATACAAGCGACGCGACACAGGTTAATCAATTCACTTTTGTGGACTCCAATGAAATGGACGTTTTGACGTCGTTTTCACGTATCAAACGAAACAAAAATTCAATAACGTTGCTTGTTAAAAGACGACTTTTATTGCGTTTCGTATTTCAAATTATGTTGGCGAATGTAAAAAGCATATGACAAAAATTTAATTCATTCACTAGGGATAAAATTATTTCGTAGCGCATTTTCAACTTTCATCATTAGCTGTAAAATTTCATTTAGGAATGGGCTTTTGCAAGATTTTTTCTATTTTATTCTTTGATTTGAAAATCTAAAAACTCTGTCAATTCATTTATGCAAATAGATTTGTTGTAAACATATTAAAGCAATAAAATTTTAAAGTAGAAAATTTGATTTTTAATGGTTAATGGCCCTGTTATATGCATTTGTTTTATTTAATTGAAAGAAAAATCCATAGTACCTCTGCTATACTTCCTTTATGGAGGTGATACTTGAAGACAATGTTGGCTGGGATTAGTCTATTTTACTTACTAAAATAATTCAAACTTTTCATTAATATCTTAATAAATTTCTGGCCTGTTTTATATGTAAAAGATAATTCCATAGCCACTAAAGCTTTTTTCAATATCAAGGGTCGTATAATATTGTCATGGGAATGGTCTAGTTTGTCTAGCAAATCATTGGTATTGGATATTTATCATTGATCGTTTGGATGTTCACTAATCTATAATCAATGCAAAGGCGGAATTTATGTCTCCACCTTAATTAATGTTTTTGGGTACTACTATGACTACTTTTTCAATTTGGGTACTACTTTTTTCAATTTCAGTTCCTTAGAGATAGGTTAATTTAGATAAGATCATTCATTCTCTTTTTGTATTTGACCAAAATATAATCTTGCTGGAAAAAGTATATTGATACTTTTTCCAGCAAGATTATATTTCCCAACCTGTTAGGCATGTAAAAGATACTTAACACGATTTTCAGTGTGATGGTATAATATTGTATGACCTTTGTGACTTAGTTCAATTTATATCTAAAAAAAACAACAAATGAAACGGGATATAATTCAATTTCGAGAAGAAATAAATCAAACTAAAGAACATTACAGTGGAGTGTTTTCCATGGAAGCTAGAGAAGCGCACGTAAACTAAATACCTACAGCGTGTAAATAAATTAATATATTCAAAAAAAAAAAATTTAACTTTCAGAAAATTATACTGTAAAAATCTAATATGATACGAGAGATGTCCTTTTAAGTTTTCATATAGCTTCAACAAAAAGAAATAGTTTAAATTTCAGTTGTTTATCGTTATCTTTACGTACTTTCCACCATTGCCGAAGTACTTTTACATTCACTCAAACCAATTGGTAAAGCACTTATTCCACTCTTCAATAGGTAAGCTCGAAATGCTCATTTGGAAAGTATCGACTGCACCTTTAGGTGATTGAAATAGCCCAGGCAGGGCAATCTTGATGACAGGAAATGTAGAAAAAATCGTTGGGACTTAAGTCAGGACTGTACGGCGGATGAACAAGTAATTCGATGTTTTGTTGCTCTAAAAAGTCAACAGTTAGCGTCCTTCGATTGCATAAAGGAATTGTAGGAATCTGTTCCTATTTTGATACAAAAGTTGCGATCATCTTTTTCTACACACTGCGGGAACGGATGACTTTGGTTGGGTTCTCTTCATCTTGAAACACCCAAACAGTAAACTGACATTTATTTTCGGGTTCAAAAGAATAAATCTAAGACTCTTCACCACTGACAATACTGTATACATTTTTGGAGCGGCCTCAGTTGAAACGATATAGAGTTCTACGGCACCAACTAACATGAGCCGCCATTTATTCAACAGATGCGAAATCCAACCAGAAACTATTTTTTTTCACGCTCAACTCATCATGCAAAATCCTTTGGATTGAGGTCTTAGAAATAGACAAGGAACTCTAGAAATTCCCGGTAAGTTACATGACGATCTTCATTAATCATCTGGCGCACAGCATTAAAGTTTTCCTGGAAGAGCGCTGATTTTGGTGGGCCTGGCCTAGGATCATCGCTGAAATTTGTGCGTCCACGTTTGAATTCAGAGTACCAGTGAGAAATTCTCGACTGATGTGATGCTTCATTACCAATAGCAGCAACCAAGTTAGCAAGATACTGTTGTTGATTAAACTTCTTCGAAAGTTGTAAAAAATTATCGCTCGCAAATGCTCTAGATTCAACTCCATGTTTCTTAATGCCTTACTAACTTGAACAAATCAGACTCAACCACGTGTCGTATTTTAACGAAATCTTCAAAACGTGTCAATATAATGTTGAGGTTAATTTTGGAACCATATGTTTTCTCACTTGCCCGCTCTATATGGCTATATACAATATTAAAATGATATCTCTTGCATATTATCCTGTCGAATACTAATCGAAGCTCGAATCTGATTTTAACTGCCCGCTTCCGCATGACATGAACGACGAAACAACACGAAACTCCAAACGGCTACAAAGTTACAGCTTATCGCCAACATAGTGTTTTACATACGAAGATCGATAAATGTAGAAGATAGAGAAAACTTTTTGAATTCACATGAACAACATAGAAATGATGAATTTAATATGAAGAAAGAAATTGTTAAATACTGTACAAGCGATGTAAACATATTAATGACGGCCTGTCTAAAGTTTAGACAAATGTTTCTAAATGAATGTAATGTACGTCCTTTCACAGATGCGAGCACGATTGCTTCTGCATGTGTAATAATCTATAATGACGAAATTATTTAAAGCAAGACACAATAGATATAATACCAAGAAATGGATATCGCTGGCACGATAATCAATCAAGAACTGCAATTAAATGGCTCAATTACGAGGAGAATAATGGAAATATAACGATTCATCATGTAGCGAAAGGAAAGGAAATAAAACTAGCTGGAAAATGAATTGAGGTTATGGTGAAGAACCTAATCAAGTATTTCAATTTATATGATGTTTTTATTATGGTGGCATTCAATGGTGCAGCGTAAACCGCAATAAACCCATCTATATAGATTCTCCAGACCCGTTCGACTCATTATTTGAACAACTCCACTTCAAAACCTTGGTTACGAAGTATTGAGTGTTTGGAATGTGATTTTACAGTGACCGATATTCAATAATTATGTCCAAGAATATTTTGTAATCAAATAAATACTGTTTAACTGTGGAATTAAAAAATATGTGAATGTGAAATTAGTTACATATTAATATATAAACAATACAAATATTTTATCAATGCAAAAATCTTTCGTTTTTACGCATAAAATGGAACTAAAATATTCTTGTGTAAGTTGTAACCCGACAGAGTACATACTAATGCACTTACTAATGCACTTCAAATGCTGAAATTCTTTTCAAACTTATTTCCGAAAAACAAATGTTTTCTTTTTAAATAATTCATAAATAGACAACTTTAAAAATTCACAAAAGTTATGTCTACGACAATATTTTACTCTTCAGTTTCCTCTCTTGTGAGGTTCTAATCACGCCGCTGTTACAAACAAAAAAATAATACTAATATAGAACAAACTTTACATTTAGAATAAGCACGGGAGTGATCATCTGCGAGAAACACGTACCTAATCGCCAGAGCAAAAAATATGGTATTGGCGATATAATCCTCCTCCGATTAGAGGTCTAGGCCTCTTCAGTTCCATTGACATCAATGGATCTTGGCATTCGTATACTCATACATATTTTTTCTCTTGTATTTTTAAATTCTTGTACATAAATTAAGAGCAGTCTTATGGCTGTCAAATAGTCGAGAGAATCGGAGTATTTTTAGTCTTGTATTTTTTTAAATGATGTCTTTGGTCCTTTGCATGTATGTTGCTATATTTAGAATTTGCCTGTGCTCTTTCCGGCAGGAATGTATTGTATAAGGTTTTTATCTTTATCACCTACTGTTTTGCTTACTTCTGCCTTAAATCGGTTCTTACCATAACATCATTTAATTTGTCTTAAAACATTTTTTGTTTTCTGCCCCTTTTACCTAGTTCCAAAATGCTTTCATTTGTAACGCGTGAATCTAATCTTTCAAAACGAAACAAATTTGATTTTAACTGAAAATGGGTAATTAAATTTCGTATACTTGTTGTCCTGATGCATTAGTCCTAAAAATATCTGCTTCCAGTAAAATATATACGACATACAAGTTATATTTAAACAAAATGAATAAAAACATTCTAATGAAAATAGCAGATTTGAATAAAAATTTGAATATGTTTGTATTAATTTCTATGAAATATTCCATATAAAAACATTATTTGATCTTCTTTTCATTTTTTTATAGCATTTCCTGCGATATATAACATACGATATGGTATATGATGTAAACCATACAAGAAAACTAATTATAACTTTACAAATTAAAAACGTACATAATTAAAATAACCAACGGGGTAATATATATTACATTTCAGCGATAATATGATGTAATCTAATTTTCGCACTCTCTACTCATATGTATAAATTATGATGAGGTTATGTTCCACAGCGCAAAACACAGTTTAAAATATTGCATGTTTCAACTGTCGATTTACTATATAGTTGACCTATATAAGAAATCAATTTACTATAAAGAATTTACTATATCATAAATACATTCCACTGAATTGAAATAACTGAAATATTTATATTTGTTTACTAGGACTATGTGTCCATGAAAACCTTTCATTTGCAGATTTTTTTATGTTTGACAACCCCAAAAACAGGTTTAAAATATTTTATGCGGTGTTTTATGTTTATGAGCATTGGAGAATTTAGAAAAATAAATCAAACTAGTCATCAAGTCGCATGTCTGAGCACCGCATGAAATGTCGTAGAGCTTGTACTTGGAATGTTGCATCTACATAAAAAATGGGTTTCAAAAAGGGCAATATGGCTGCATTAAGAAAACAAATTCATTCCAAGAGATTTATAGATCATCTCAGTGTGCTCAAATCCATACTGCGTAATAATATCATTAGCAAAAGGTATATTTTTCAGGAGAGTTTCTGAGTTAATATTTGGGAAGGAAGACGGTGGCAATCAATATTTTCCAAAATATGAAATGGTTCTATAGTAGACAGTAATAGTCAACAATAATAGATTAGAACTACACTCTATACCTAAGAAATTTTTTAAGGCTATGTCTAAGGCTATTACACGTTCTTGTAAAAACCCTTTAGCTTTACGTGGCTGGAAAAGTGGATGAATATATTTATATCGTGGGTATCTCAATTATTAAAGTAATCAATGAGGCTCTAGGTGCCAGTATCATGAAGTATTAGTGTCAAATGAATTAATAAAGCCAAATACTCACAAAACATTTATCGTTAACTGCAGTCAAAAAAGAATTCTAAACAGAAAGTAAATGCGGCCCTGTAAAACTGGCATGGAAACAAAGTCCACATGTTATGGAGTTACTTGTCTAATATACGACACACCAAAAATGTATTAATCTTTGTGTTTGTAAAGTTAAATAATTATTACCAATCAGTGAAAAGTACACAGAATTTAACTAATACATTTACATAAAGTAAATAGCAAAGAAGTAAATATATAAAAATAAAAATCCATTATACAAAAATATTGAGTGGAAAATTAAAAATTGCCTTCATTCAATTATATAATTTATTATATTTTACAACCTGATAAAGTCTTTAATTAAAATGAAAGTTTGCAAATAAACTATTTTTCAATACAAACATAATTAATCCGCTTCTGCGGGAGTTGTGTGGGTTAGTTGTGTGGGTTAGTTGTGTGGGATTCTTAATTTGGATATGGGCGAATATAAGTTGGGATTTTGAAATTAAAGATGTTTAAATATTTAAGCAGGTAATCTTCGAAAAATTGCGAATCATATATGAGAGATCATAAAGCTAGAAAAAATTCCGATGGACATTTGGGTAGATGGCCATTTCTGCTATAAGGTATTTAAGCTTTACCAACACCCTATTTTTACAGAACATCATTGAATTTGTATAAGTGAATATACATTAACTCCGTTCTGAACCATCGGACAAATATTGTTTTTTTTTTGTTTGCGTAGGAAGTGGACAAACCTTCAAAAGGCGAAGAATGCCCGTTGTATCCAACAGAGTGGGATTTTTACCCACTAAAACTTCACTCCCTGTTGGGATTATATATTGTTGGGAGATTGACGAGTTTGTTTGAAGCATGCTTTAGGATGTATCATCCTCTTCAGCCTGGAACTGGTAATTAATGGAATGCGTTTAAATGCTCAAATATTGTTTAATTGAAAACTCTATATATGTTATATGTATGCGAGCTGTCATTTACAAGGCATTTTTAGGTTAATTTAAAATATATCTTACATTAGATCTGATTGTCGCGCTCTGTTTCTACAATTTTATTTTAATTAATGAAGACTACCAAACTTTTTGTAGAGAAATAAGTTTTTTATGGAGTTAACATGCATTTTAATGCAACACAGTGCACAATAGAACGCATATGGGACTTACCAAGTTACACTGATACACCACTAGTTACACTTGATATCATGTTCTAGCGATATAAATATGCAAATTAACGAATTAGGTGGATGGATACCGTTTTTCTTTAGAAGCAACCACATTTTTCTAGCTTTATAGTCTCTCATATATGATTCGCAATTTTCGAAGATAACCTGCTTTATTATTTAATTAATGTGGTCGCGTCTAAAGCAAAAAAGCAAAACGATATCCATCCACCTAATTTGTTAAAGTTGTTTATTTATAAAACTACATCAATTAATTAAACAACAAAATCGGTGAAATGCGCAAGATTAACGTTTTATGAATGATGTAAAGGACTTAAGTGTGAAAAAGAAAAGGGATTTAGGATTAAAGAACTTAAGTCAGAAAGGTTTGGATATGTAAACTTTTAAATGATTTGATGTCTGAATGCTTTTAAAGATTCTTAATAATTAATTTTTGAACTTATCGCTAGTAACTCTTTTTATTCTTTCTAAAATACTTAAACAACAATTTTAAAAGAAATATTAGTAGATTAGCAGATAATTACAATTTTAACATGTTTATAATAAAAATGGTAATATATTTCGTATTTGATAATAACCTACTAAAATTATTTAAAAAACAATTTATTGAAATGTACGCAAAATAATTTATATAAAACATTTAATTTCCATATCATGTATTTAATTTTAAAATAATTATGTAAGTACTTTATCTAAATATACGAGGAAGGTTCAAATAAATATAAGAAACTACACAACACAACATATCGCAGTAAAACCATATACTATAGAAAACTAATGATAAAGAAATCATGATTCGCTTTACGTCGCGTTTATTAGTAATTCTAAAATTCAATTATGTTTAGGATATGGCAAGAAGATGTTTTTAAATAAATTTAAACCAAGTGGTCCAACATTCCATTCATTGAATAACTATGCATTCTACGTACCCCCACCGACGAAGAGCAACAAATGTCTGCTTAAGACCTACTTTGTTAAAAGCCTTTTTCATTGAACTTGAAGCGACGAGATCTAGCAAATGCCTGCTTATAAACGCATAGTTATTCAATGTAGTTATTCTAGAATGCCTAGTTACTTAATAAATGGAATTTTGGAACATTTTGCTTTAAGTTAATTAAAATATGCACTCCAACATTGAAACAATATTCAATATTATTGAATCTCCAACCAAAAGAGAAAAAAGAAAAAGTTTTTAAACAGACATTCGAAGCTGGGGGTATACAGAGTACATTGTTATTCAAAAAATTGCGTTTTGGAACACTTGGTGTTAATTTTATTAAAATATGGACTCCAACACTGAGATATACTTCAATATTCAAAACAATTTTAATCATATTTACACTAAAAATAAAAATCCATAGACATGTTTATTTTATTTCATTACATTTGTCCAAGTCGACAATACTTAATAGTTGGGAAGGAAATGAAATATTCCCTAATAAAGTACGCAGTTAATGAGATGGAAAACTGGTTGTATTTTTATATTTCATGTACATTGTCTGCGCACCTATTTCCCGCATCTTTTCCCCGACAATGCTCTACAATTTTTCATTCGGATAATATGCTATTGTCGAGAAAAAATTCGCTTATTTTTTTTTTAAATGAAGATGGCCAATTTATTTTTTAACAAGGTTACGATTTTATTGCGAGGAACATTTTTCTGCAAATATTTATATTTCATAATTTGTATGCAGATAGGAAGTTAAAAAAAAAATCGTGGGGTGAAGTCTTTATGTGCACAACAATATTCTTCAATTAAACAGTTTATTAGTAACTGAATTTCTGCGGAATTTTAATATCAATTCATTTTTTTTTATAAATGGAGAAGAATATTATTTTAAAATGTTGTGACAGACTCCCACTTGCGACGTTGCTGATGGAGAGCCTTAACGACTGTCACCGATGGCGCAAACAAATATCTTATAAATTACAGAATATAACAGTCATCGGAAATATTTATCCTCGTGCGCCAAGTCAGTTTATCGTGAGACGTAGGTTCGAGTCTTAGGAGTTATTCAGTGATCCTGTGAGTGATTCGAGTCTTAGGAGTAATTAGTAGAAGTTTAGAAATTTAGTTGGCTCATTTTTGTATACGTTAGGAGGTTAGATTTTTGCTAGGTCGTCTTGCTAGCATTTGCTAGGAAAGTACTAGCTAAACTACAGTACAGAAATATATTAAAATAGAATTAATGGAAACTTAGTAAATGAGCAACTAAATTGCAAATGCAACAGCTTACTATGACCATTCAAATTTCTATAATACAAAACCACAATGCACATAACAATATAAACGGGTTAAATAAATAAACCGCCAAGAAGAATACAACATAAAATTTGACAGATACAAAACAACTAAAAAAAAACAACCAGCAGTCAGATGATAGTCCGAATAGATCTAAACGCGTCACTGGGAATGTGAAAATTGATCAGAATTTCCATTATCAAACAAACAAAGGAATATCCGAGTACATTAAATAGAACAAAGCAAAAAAAATGCCATCAAACTGACAGGACAGGCAATGAACACACCCATGTTACACACAAGCAAAATAAGCTTGAACCACTCTCTTACGAAATTACCAATGTAAAGCTGATCTGCACTAATATAGTATCATTGATGGCAAAGCTTAACGAATTCCTTTCCGTAATATGTCACTACACCACACCTAGACTTGATATCGGACACGCGGCTAAATTTCGCCATATGATTGTAAATCTTTCGAACTACATCCTTACTAGAGCAGATCGGAATGACAAGAGAGGAGGTGGTTGATGGATATACATTATAAAGGTATTTAATGGACATACGCTCAATATAATAAATACTGATGATCTAACTGAGGACTCGAGCGAAATACTGGCGCTCAGGTCTAAATGCAGTCCAGTTGAATTGAACATAACATGTGTCTATAGGGCATCCAACAACCCACCAAACCTTGATAAAACATTGACGGATAAAATCTTCAATTTCTCAGAGCATAATAATCTCCTCGTCTTTGGCGATTTTAATCTACCGCAAATAAACTGGAAGCAGAATACAATCACTCTAAGCAATGACTCAGCAGAATATTTCTTTGATACATACTTAAATAGCCATTTGTGTCAGCTAATAAAAGAACCAACTAGGTACCGTGTTGCCAATAATCCATCGTTGCTAGACCTGGTATTCACAAATGACAAC
>WYDF02037286.1:0-12585 GCA_009867245.2 Adranes taylori | reverse complement strand
AATTAGCCAAATCGGTTCAGCCATTCTCGAGTTTTGTGCTTAGCAACACATTTAGCCATTCATTTTTATTTATATAGTTTAAAAGACAAATCGTGAGGTTCCCCTTATTCACGTTAATTAACAACGATATTTAAAACGCGCATCAACTTATAAAACCAAAGACAGCATCCGCGACTGCTTAACTAATTCAGAAATCAGAAGTAGCGCCCGACGAAACATAGGTTTCTGTATGATTACCTCAAGCCAAAGTACGGAGACAGTGTGAATTTATGTTATATGGGCACTGACAGTTTTACTCTTTACATACAGACAAACAATTTATACAATAATATAAAATTACATTTAGACAAATTTGAAACATCAAATTGTTCTCCCCACAATCAATTTGAGATACTCCTTGCTAATAAATCTATTACAGGTTTATTCAAAGACGAACTAGCCGGTTTGGTTATGCAACAGTTTATCGGTTTAGGAGCTAAAGTCTATTGCAATCAAGCCGAAAGTAAGATCAAAAAAGAGGCTAAATTGGTTAAAAGAATTGTTGTCGGGAAAGATATTTCAGTGCAAGAGTACAAAGATTGTTTATTTAAAGAAACATTGAATTATAAGAAGCAACTTGTATTGAAATCCATTAAATATACAATCTTTACTCAACCTCACAATAATTTGGCGTTATCTCCTTTTGACTATAAACGCTACATTTGTGGAGATGGCAACAAAACTTTGACATGGGGTAATAAAGATATTCCCAACGATTTCACTGAATAATCTGGATATGTTAGGGTAGCACATCTGCGCTGCATTGTTTATTTCTCCCGAAATAACATTACTCAAATCATCTATGCTGACTGATATAGTTACACTGTATCTACCATCGCTTTATTTTTGGCGCTAAAAAAATGTTACCGCATTTTAACTTTGGCAAAATCGCAACCGTGATGGTAATAAATGCAAAGGTACGTTTCAATTATTCTTGATTTATAGGTTTTAGTTTCTTTTGTTATCGTAGGAAAATGAAGCGGTATGCAGTTTTGGACATCCAGGGGTTCATGTGTCCAGAGTTCATGCCTAAAGAATACTCAGTCCTGGATTCGCAATTTGGAATCAGACACTACCTCATAAAATCTAACAGTCCTTGGAATACACTCTCCAGGGATTTGCAACAGCAAGTCCCTATCTGCACCAACATTTTCATGGACTAGATTATATTTTTGGATGTACAAATCGGTTAAATTTTAAACACAGAGAATTCGCGCAATTGTTCAGTTGTGATGTAATTTATTTAAAGGGGAGTCAAAAATATAATTATATAAAAAGCCTTGTGGGAGAAACTTTAAATATTGTCAACTTCGAAATATTTCTTGACTGTCCCAAGCTGACTAAACCGAAAAATTAGAGTTTACATAACACTAGATTTGTGCAACCATATATAAGTGCATTCACAAACTAAAAGTATTACATGAATATGCTAAAATAAAATTTGGATGGTAATCCCTGGAGAATTATATTTTAAATTCCCAAATTTCATAATTCCTAAATTTCATTTCCCTAATTTCCTAAATATTTTAATTCCTAAATTTCAACATTATCAAAAATGTTTATATAAAGGTTGCATTATCTGGATATGTCTCAAAAGGTTTTTATTTCTTTACAGTTTGATCTCTATTGATTAAAATTTATACACACATTTATTACGTAAAATTTATATACGACCATCTATAAAATTCCTAGACATTTCCTATTTGATGCACTTACGGCAAAATATATCTATATAATATTTGTTCTGCCACATTATTCACTTATTGTTTACAAATAACACTTTTATTTTCCATCATTAGATCCTGAAATATCCAAGAAAAACCGTACCTCCAAAAGCGGACGAAGAAATGCATGAACTGGAGATTAATCGGTGGGTGGCGGTGCTTGAAAAGAAGCGGCAGAAGTACCGTCAATACCTATGTCAGCTGGAGAAAGAAGAGTGTGAAGAAGAGAGGCGCAGACAAGCACGGACCATGGGGGAAACAATGACGGTGCAGCGTACAGGGTTTTCTTCGACATGTCGAGGGTACATAAATACTATGTACATTTCTCATAATTATTTTTGTTTACAATATTTTTATTTACATTTGTACCTTAATAAGCAACTTACAACGCTTCAAATAGAGAGCCTGAAATGTTGCAAAAAAGACATGTTGCTTCCAATTGGTCTAAACAATCATATCGAAACGCTAGTTCTACCTCCAGAACCTCAAGCAGTCAATAGTCTTCCTTCAAGTATGGGGGATGAATGGGTAAAGGATGTAATACCTAATTTTCAAATTCCTGACACATCATCAGTCAGAGCACGAGCACCGTTACCAGTTCGGACACAATCATCAGTTCGGGTAGTGTCACCAGAAGAGGGGCCTTCAAGGCTGGTCTCTGGACCGCTGACATCACAGCCAGCATGCCTAGCTCAAAATGTTTCACCTCCACCAACGTTACCCCAACCTAGACCATCACGACTTGAGCCTCGAGATCCATATTCTCCCACAGAGCTAGTAAAATTGCTCCGATCCCCTCCTCTACCGAGACATCCGCTACCACGAAGAATACCACGTGCAAATGGTCGCCTGACTGTTGTCAGCAGTTCACCTCCTCCAGAAACTCAATGTCAGCTGTTATCACTGTGTCTTCTTTACCTACAATAGTAGGGCCCCCCAGTGCGTCCTCTTCGCCTACAATTCTAGCGTCCCCAGCTGCAGCATGTTTACCTCAATAAGATTATTATACACTATCTCTTGACCTACGTTACTCTCTGTGTCCTACACCAGTACGATCTCCTACACCTTCTGCATAAGAGTCTTCCGCCGAGGTAGGAAATGAATCAACCCTCGCGCAAATTTGGGGAGAAACCCAGGTACATCCTGGGTTACGCCCTTAAACGACTTCTAAAATCACATGAAGGTATGACAGGATGGACCACTTTGTTATTGATTTGAGCAACGATCCACTTCCCGGAAAGATTAAACATTGCACTGCCGATTATGTTATAAAATAGCCACGACAAGTTGTATAAAATGGAAGTACCACTCCATGTATCTTATTTTTGCACTATCATAGAAAGTAAAACTCAAGAAAATGTAGATCATTTAGTATAATTGATGAAACCTATTTCACGTGATCGTTTACACATATTTCGCTGACGTCCTTTCAGTCGGAAGGCTGTTGTACAGAATGACGTTTTGGGAGGGTAAGCGATATATTTTCTCTTTATTGTCAATGTAAGAAGCAAAACTAAATCAAACAACACCTTTTTTTAGATTAAAAATAATTTAGCAATATCTGGGTTAATATAATCATTTGTAAATTTGAGACACAACCGATTGTATTAATTTCAATCATTACAATAATTATACGCAGAGTGATACATACACTGATGAGATATCCCATTTCTTTAACATGTTTGCCTACTTATGCCTACATTTTAGGCGGGAAAACAGAAATTAGTATAAAAAACAGGAATACAACAATACTAGTGGTGACACCTGCATGAAGACGCGAAAACCATGTGTTGACGGTAATGTTGGTAAACACAAAACTTGTTTATATGTTACATATCGTAGATTAAAAATACATTGTATTACACTTATAGAAAGAAATTGTTTGTTCAACGTTATAGAACATTCTTTCTCGGTAGAGAAGTACACGTTAAAAAATAGATGAAGAGGAATAGTTGTAAAAATAAGCTTTTTGCTAATGATATAAAGCGATAGCAATTTCATAGTATTAAGAATAAAAACTGTAACAAAATTCGCTAACATTTTGACAAAATGAAACAAGTTTAAAATATCAATCTTTTATTTGTGCTTAAAATAAGTATTTTTTATATACCAAATTATTTTTAAAATAATTAAGCAAATTTTAACTAAATATCTTAATTTTAAAATTGAAAGTGCAAACTGTTCCAGATTACCATGGTATAATTTTTCCATCAGTATCATAAAATCCGCCATTATGCGACTCATTAATTCCATACATGAAATTTACTATTGATTCTGCAGCAGTATTTACTTCTGTATCTGCATTAGGCCCACCCATATCCGTTTTTATCCAGCCTGGATGTAAAGCTACGCTCAGTATTCCATTCTGTTTTAAATCTTGTGCCATTATAGCTGTTGCCATATTTAAAGCTGCCTGATTCAAAATTATTGATAATATTATAATAGTGAGTCCTATTTTGAGTAATTATAAACATATCAATAATAAACATATGTAACCCAACATGTTTTAAAGTCATTTTCCTAATGTCTTGAGTTCTAATGTGGAACACACAGTAGTTATCGAAACGTAGATAATTGATATATTTCAAATGTCAAGAAATAAATTACATATCCAATATACCAAGTTTTAGTATAAAATACAGGAATTGAGAAACTATAAACAACAAAAAGAAGAAGAAGTACAATAACAAGACTTGTTTTAAGCACTCGAGATGAAATAATTATTGGTGTTTCAAAGGTAGTGTTAGTTTCGTTAGAAGGTAAAATATATTATAATGCAGAGTGTATATCTGCGCTTTAAGACATAAATTTGTGATCTATAAAAACATAATCTATAAGTGGAATGTGATGAAGATTTCACTCATGACTCTCAGTCAATTATCTATGACGGGTGCTAGATGCATATACATGCAAAGTGTTCCAAGTTAAGTCGTTAGGAAATATACTGCTTCGAGAAACCGAACCGAACTGTTTCATACTTTTATAGCAGTTGTAACTCTGGTATAAAACTGTTGGCTAAGTTATGGAAAATGGATCAAGATCTTCAGACCAAGATAGAAGCATCAGCGATTCAATTCTAGGTAAGCCCCATATGCCTAATGATGGAGTATCAGAAGATATCATTTTCGATTAATTGGAGGATGGAGAAAAAATTCGTACACGAGATTCATATACTGGCAGTTCTACGTTTTGTTATATCTTGCATAAAACAAAAGTTGAACAATTAGCACAATAGTGTATACGGTAAACTAAACAACATTAGTCTAACCTATAAATCGTCAACCCCCGGCTGTCCGCTTTGTCGCGGCCTACCGCCGCTCTTGTCTCACATTTTACCGTATTTGCCTACGGTGCAGACAGCTGGGCTGTCCGGTTTGGCATGGTCGACGACCCCTATTGACTCTTTTCGCCTAATTTCTAAAAGAGTAGTGCCAAAGCGAACAAATTCCAATGCCTTGGAATTTGTTCGCTTTGGAGCGGTATGTTGCCGTTTTTGTATTAATTTTTCCCTACTACCGCTCTTAAGTCACTTATTCTTTGTGTCGGTTATGCCTAAATCTGAGGTCCCTGGATCTTACAATAGTTCCTCAAATTTCATTTGTTCAACATTCAAATAAACCGAGATATTTAATGTAGTACAATATCCGATCTCAAGTAAAGAGAGCGCAAAGTTTTCAAAACAAAAGGCAGCCTGTATATATGTTAAATTGCAATTTAACAAAAAAATGTTACAAATAAAATTGAGCGAGCTTTTCATAGCCTATTTAATAAAGTTTACTCGAATGTTCTATCTTTCATAGTTCCTGAAATATATCAAAAAGTTTGTAAAACTTTACATGTGGCAACGTAGGGCTCTGTATCAATTGCAGGGATGGCACTACTTTCATTCGACGCATAATACAATATACTATATCTGACCGAAATGTCAGTCTTCTAATTTTAAAACAGAATTTCTCAATAAAATAATCATTTTGAACCCATCCCAAAATTATAATGTGCACCCACCACTGATAACAACATCCATTCTATTGCAAAAGTAGTTTAACTATATCTCATACAACGTAAAATATTTTTTTTGTAACTATGCATATATGAGCTACCATGTAAGCTTTACATGTATATATGACTGTTGAATGGTGATTGCCATGGCGACAAGTTGAGAAATTTTAAGTTATTAAAGGTCATATTGTAGCGTGGCAAAATGTTGTCACCTTAATTGAATTCTACTGTAGATAGATTTTTTCAAATAATATTCATAAGTCATCGAATTTATTAAAGATAGCTGTACCGCAGATTCATAGAAAAAGTATTAGCAATGAAAGCATTTTAATGCTCATACCAAAGTGTAATCAAACTTTAAGCTAAATGCTTTATTTTATTTATGTATAGTAAGAAAGGTGATTCTAAAAGTAATGTAAACATGACACTTACAAGTTGTGCAGATTTATTATTGTCTGTAGGAAACGGCGAGTCAGCAATTGTAATATCAGAAAACTAAAAACGTGAGAATGAGTAATTGAGAGCACACGCCATGGTGGGCAGATAAGATAATTAATTAAAGCAGTAGAAGGAGAGTGCTTACTGTCACTGATATAGATTAGATTAATGAGAAACAATAAACAATAAATTAGTAAACCAATGCAGTGGTAATTGGCTTAAGTAATTAGGACCGGTGGCTACGAGAGAAAGCGTACGGTGTGTAAATTAGGTCAGTGGTAGGAACAGACAATAACACTAATTAGTTTAGGAACCAGGATGGCCGACGACAGTTAAAGTAGGGTTACAGTTAATTAAGCGAAAACCTTAATATTTGCATAGCAGTATCAATTAAAGTAGGGGAACTAGTGAGAAACTTTCTGATAGGAATCTTGGCAGGAAAATTGGTGTACCGAAATGGGGACCATTTAGATAAAATAATGGGTACAGTCCATTTTGAGGAGAATTGACAAAAATTGCCAAGTTCTTCAATACGCTAAATCGCTACTAGTTGAATATCGATTGAGTTAGAGTTTGCAAGTATAAAAATCATAAAAATCAAGTCTATTAGAACTAAAATCAGTCAATAAATTAGTACAGTAGTACTAAAACTATAGTTTCTGTTTAAAAAACTATAGTTTTTTAAATCGATTAAATAATTTCCTCTCTTTTAATATTTTTGTGTATTACTATTCAACTTCGAGCTGAAACAATGAATCCGCCAATGTAAGTGCCTACGTTTATTTTATGTAATTATTTTTGACGCATCATTTACTAGTCTTATTTCCAATTTATTTCATCTACATTAATAATTTATTGTGCCGCAATAATTTTTCGTCAAACTTTAATCAGTGAACATTTCTATTTTTCATATGGTGATAAATTACTGAATTTCTATTAATTTATTGTTGTAATTATTCCCGATCTAGTTGAATACATTGACGTTAATTCATCTTGCATTATTATTTATTCAGGCCTATACCTGTATGAAACAAAGCTTAAGAATTCATAATAGTTGGTACCGGACTCTAGCCATCTGCTACCCCTTAACCGGTTAACTTTTTATCAGTAGAGCTATCCATTAGTATTCACCCCCATATCGATCCCAAATCCAGCTGAAGGGTTAGGTTCGGACCTAGAGTGGACGGATCTCACCCCGGAGCTAAGTCGTAGCCAAAAAAGAACGGAACAATATGTTTGAAACAATAATAGTTAGACCCATCATGTGTTATATCATTTTAAATATAATTACAGGGGACACCAAAATATGGGAAAATATACAAGGTGTTACTAAAAAGTTTTTGAAACATTATTTTATTGCCTAAAGTTGGTGAGAATATTCAGTTATTCACACCGTCAAAATTGAGTACATACATATTTAATTTTGAATACGACATACATATGTTCCCCAACTTTCATTTGTATAACTTTCATGGCAACCGAGATATTTAGGGTTGTATACTTTCTGTTCCGGGTCAAATTACTGCGACGCTATGGCATGCGAGTTTTTTTAAACTAAGTTCATCCCTTAAATATTTAAGTTTCTTTCGGTACAGCAAATTAAAAAAAAACTTGCGAAACTTTTTTATAAAGAAAAATTTAATTACAAAAAACTTTATATATGAAAAATTGTTCCCTATGATCACCTATTCCAATTACGTATATATAGTTTGCAATGATTTCAATACAGGAGACGTACTAAGGTGAAATAGAAACAATTCTGAAAAAAAAGAATTCATGTTTTCAGAATTTTTCTATTTCACCTTAGTACGTCTCTTGTATTGAAATCACTGCAAACCATTCATACCTAATTATAAGAAGGGGTCATAAGAAACAATTTTTCATATAAAAAGTTTTTTCCAAAAACAATTTTTCTTGCTTGAAAAATTAAAAGAGTGCTCGATCTTTCTCATAACTATACGTACGAAGTACGTATAAGGTATATGAAAGATAATAAGGCCCATGAATTCAGTTATTTATGGTATACCGGAGTTAAATAGCTATGTAGTATTAGACAGGATAGCACACGATAAGGAAATGGTTAGAGCAATGGTTTGCGATATGAATCTAAAAGTATCACCTCTGAAAGTAAGCAGAATTGGTTTTAAGCCCAGCAATAAATCTAGGCCTATCAAAATTTCGATGGATTCCTATAATGTAGTATATAGTGTTCTTAACAATAAAAGAAAGTTAAGAGATCATTCTCAAAAATACGGTAATATTACGATTACCAAGGACTTAACAAAGTGACAAAGAGGGTTTGAGAAGGCAGCAAAAGAAGATTTTCATAATCGCACAAGCAACGCGGTCGCCATCTTGCTTACGATTAGAATGCAAGAATTTGTTTCACAGAATTTCAAAATATTAAATTTGTTTACTACATTATGCAAGCCAGCATAGAAGCAGAAACATTTGCAATGATAGATTATAGTTACACATTTCAAATGATTCAATCAAAAGTATATACTATTCACTGCAAGAATGATCTTGAAACATTTTCAATCATTAAAAAAAAATTGTAGATGTCTTACTTTATAATATTACCTTTGAACATCTATAGGGATATAATCCTCCTTGAGTTGTAGAAATTGAACCCAAAACGGAAGTCATATTAAGAACAACAGCACGACTTGGACCCATTTTATCATTAGGAAATGTTTTTGCTCCAAGTTGAAGCAATGGCAGTAGTTGCTATTTAATAAAAAAATTAGTACATTAATACATTAAAATTTACTACTTAATTATTTTATACTTCTTGAGCATGTTTTATCAATGAACAATCAAGATCAAAAATTGAATCAAAAATGTGCCCATTAAATCATATACAGCATGTTTGATTTCAGCTGTTATTAGTTATCTCACAGCAATTATTAGATATCTCGGCTAATATTAGGGTGATAACAAAATGTTATAGAAGAAAATCTGTTTTTCAATTAATTTACTATTATCTGCCATAGCAAGAAAAACAATTGAGCATCAAATGGATAAGAGAAAACAAATAAATTCAAATTTTTAAGTAAAATATGTGTAATTTTATTGCGTATTATAAAGCTGAATAAAATCCTCTTTCCAATGATATATCACATGTCATAGTTATCTAATAAATTAACAAGATAAATCAATAATTAAATAACAAATGCACTCTTAGGTAGATTAGAGTTTTATTCGTGATAGTAGGCGGCGAAACAACTGATTATGCGATTCAACTTAACACACAACATGAACAAGTAACAGAGTTCATAATATTTATCTAGCAATTGTATCATCGCCTACATTGTAAAAGTGATGTGTTCAATTCGCATTAACTTGCTTTTTTTTAATTAATTATAGATTTAAGTTTCTAATTCAGTAGATAACTACGACACAAGGAGGATTTTTTATAGTTTTAAACACGATATAAAATTGGGCACGTTCTATTAAAATTTTTGAATGTTTGGTTAATCACTATAGCAGATCTAGATACAACTTTTCTTCTATAAAATTTTGTTACATCTCTAACAAAAGTTGAGATATCTGATTAACTCCAACAGCTGAAATCTGATAAACTATATATCTGCTAAAATTACACAAACTGTATACTTAAGCAAGTTTCAAATAAATGCAAACATGTTTATAAATAAATAAATAAACAAATTTAGCAACAAATTAAAAACATTAATCATCAAAAGTTCCAGTTAGTTACAATAACTAGTTCATCCATAATTAATGATTACACCTACATTTAACAAATTGTTTTGATAACTTAGTCTTTTTCTGAAAGCTAAAATCATTAACCATTCCGTTGATTGTTCACCTTAAATACGTTTTTCATTTGTAAATTTTTCCTTTAATGTTAAGTACTTGACGTCCGTCGAAATAGAACATGCTTTATGTTTCCTTTAATTTTTTAGTGAATTTTAGGAATAATACCGAGCTTAGGTTCATTACCAACATATTTTATAAGTTTTTGTAGATCAGTTAACATAAAATCAGATAAAAAATAGTTTCAGTTAAATAAAATGTTTATTTCTAATCATGGTATTTCAAAAATCTGTAAATAAAATTAGTAGTGTGGTTTATATTTTATTGTTATTGTATCCGAAGTCAAAGATGGTCTCAAGGCCGTATATCTATTATTTCTTTTATTGACAGATTACAGTTGACATATGTCTACAGTTGACATATTCAACTTGACCATACCATTGACAAGTATAAATATCTCAACAATTATTCTGGCAATTTCCACAATTTCACGTGACCGTCAATTTTAAGGACTTATTAAATACTTAAAATTGAAGGAAAAATTGACAAATGTAAAACTAGCTTTAGGGCAAGTAAGGACGTACTTTGGAGTCAGTCCTCGTCTATAGAAAAGCTGATTTATCAATTCTGATGAGCTTGAAGCAACATCGCGATCATTTTGTTATTTTGTTTCATTCTGATCAGGAACGAATGACTTGCTAAGACAATTTTTTCGGTAAGTAATTAAAGCAACATCTGGAGAGAAGCCGATGACAATAGTTCAAATTTGGCAGAAATCTAGTATCAGGGAAACTATTTAAAATAAGTATGTACTTAGGCATAGAATGAAACTTGTATGCACACAGCAGGGTAATATCTATAGAAACTGCCTGCTTGAGAACCAAAATTGAGCAAGTGGCAGCGGACTGGGATATATTGGTGCAAGAATCCAAATGATCAGCTTACAATAAGCTTACCAGGGAAGATATACCAGTGTATTTCAAGATGTGATAATGGAAATTTTGGCATGTGCACAGAAATTGCTTAAAAGAGCTATCCGGAGTATACTTTTATTCTATTTGACGGCCAGCTAAAAAATCAGTTCTGTGCTAAAATTCCTTAAGGGCGGAGAGATGCATTCTGTACTGAATATATTGAAACGATTTTGAGTAATAAATTATTTTTTCAAACACCTTTTTAAGTGAGACCCCGTATACATTTATGCATTCTGGTAGCCCTTATAACTCTATTTAAAATGATACCACATAAGCGGGGACTAGTTTTATAGTTTCAAAGATATGGCGTTAATAACTTAAAACTTCTCAACTTGTCACCACGGCAACCGACATTCAACAATCATACATACATGTAAGGCCTAAATAATTACACATATCTGCAAAGTTATAGGAAAATCTTACGTTGTGTGGGACCTATATAACTATAAGACACATAACTTTAGATGCTTTTGCAATTGAATAAATCTTGTTATAATGGCGGGTGCACATTATAATTTGGGAGTGATTCAAAATGATCATTTTATTCAGAAATTCAGTTTTAAAACTAGAAGATAAAAAATTCGCTCGCATATAGCATCTTGTATTATGCGTCGAATGAAGTGTCATGCCTGAAACTGGAATAGACCACGACGTTGCCACGTGTAAAATTTTTCAAACTCTTCGATATAGCCCAGAAACTATAAAAGATAGGACACTCGAATATACATTATTATGTAGGATATCAAAAGCTCCTTCAACTTTATTTGAAACCTACATTAAATATTTCGAATCATATGAAAGTTGAAAAAATAAAACTTCCTATGAAAGTTGAAATACATGGTTTGGAAGACCCTGGCATCAAGCAAGCGACCCTTAACCGTGATGTCATTCTATCAAAAAATTTTGAAGATTTCGTAACTTCGACTACGGTTAAATTTTTCAACATCCTCGCCGTTTCGTCTGATTTCTTAAAGAAAGATGTCAGAACTTGGAGAGATGATGCGGATTCCAACAAGTGTAAGAATGCTGTGCAGTCAATGAAGGTCGTAAATGACATAGCAGAAAGAGGAGTCGTTCTTATGGAAGAGTATAATCGCCTCCATACCAGCAATGAAGAACAGAAGCAATAATTGCTCCTGATTGCCAAAGATTATCGGAGAAAATTTCCGGATTCCAAAAAATCTAGTTTAACATCTTAATTTTATTGAAGATTCTTGTAAAAATGACTTAAATTAACTTTTATGGTTTAATTTCTAACTTTTATTTCATTTTCTTATATGCTTTTACATTTTGATCTGGTAGCGACTCCTAAGACCTCTTCAAAAAATCTGAAAACGAATAAGGTGCAAGTTTTTAAACGTATGAAAACATATCTGTGGGCATAAGTCAAAAGGGCATAACTTGGTTTTTGCGAAAACGAGGTAACCCCATATGTGCACGTGAAAAATAGTGTTGTATAATCTGTCCAAATGATATAACTAAATTCGTGTTGTGTAACAGTTTTTTGTTTAAAAAAAACATATATGTTAGTAGTAGTAGTATATATTTAGCAATTTTGTTACAATACCTAGTTACAATATTAATAATTTATATAATTTTTAAATCCAAAATAAATTTAAACTATACATTAC
>WYDF02037285.1:3189-25917 GCA_009867245.2 Adranes taylori | reverse complement strand
ACGTCAACATCACAAAGAAATAGTACATCCGACAACGCCGCATATATAACTTTAGACAGAAGACAGACACGCACAGAAAACGACACAACTCGACAATAACAACAGTCGTTCGATAATAGACCCACGTCCGAGTCACAAAGTAAGTGCCTACGATATAATAGTGCTTACGTGGTTTTTCACATATATAAAATATTTATAATGGAGCACGTAACAAAGATAATACATAAAATATATTTATATATATATATATATATATATATATAAATATTTAGGTCAAACAAAATGTCTGTTTAAGCATGAACTCATAATAATTTATCTCAACGATCGAATGACGCTTCGGAATTAATGAACTTAACAAAAGAGGAAAGTTGGACGATATGGAAATATTAGTGTTAAAATCGCGCTTTGTACTGATAGTATTTGCAATAAGTTGCTGTTTATTTATTTAATTGTTAATTAAAATGCCCTAGGAAAACGACAGTCAGAAGTATTTTGGACCCATCGCCTTGCAGTTAAAAAATCTAAAATTTTCATGTCGTGTTTATAAAGTTTTTCCATTGAAACGTCATTTTTAATGCCATGTCCGCTATAAAGTTTAGCTAATAAACTTTGAAAGATCGAAAAAAGTTTGACTGTCTACAGTCATTAGAATTAAGAAATGAATAAGTAGTTGAACTGTAGTGATACGAAACATGTAACACCGTGTATAAATACAACCTGTATTTACATTGAACAAGAAACAAGCTTAATACTACATGAAATAGGGTACAAATTAATGTGATTACCAATAAGGATATCGTGGTGCAACTATACTAAACGGATAATCAGGATTTGAGCGCTATCCAATAAGCAGATAATATAACTAGAAGATTATACAGTTTATAACTAAGTCTGTGACTAAATCTAATATGTCCATTTAAAATAACATCTTTTCAAAATAGTTGACATATATTTTGCTTAAACCAACTGTTTTATGACAGTACTACTATTAATATTACTTTTCTATTAATGTACTGTAATATAGTTATAAATTTACAGCATTTGAATAGTTTAATGAAAAAAACTGGAAAAGTCATGAATTTTCACATATTGTATTGGTATTTTGGTCTTTTAAGCAGGACTTTTTGCATTCAATTGTTGCAATGGACGAGGTTAGCTCGGGTGACTTGGTCGGGCGTTAGACGGCCGAGTTCAGTTCCAGTGTACGGGCAACTTTCTCCGTTTTTGTTTCTGGTTCAATATGGGATCAAATGAATAAGACGAGACCATATAAAACGTATGAGACCTTTTCGTAAACAATCATCATTTTTTTTTAATCAATTTGTACCATTTATTTAAAATTTATAATTACAGAGAACTATGAAAATGCAGAGTTTTTTAAAAACATATTATAAAGATATGAAGCACTGTCTATAAATATTTATAAAATTGATTAAACACATTAAATATTTAATAATTTAGTTTAGTAAATATGTACCACAAATAATAATATTTGACCAAAAATTTGTTTACAAGAAAATATTTAACACTGTAAATATCAAATTCGAAACGTGTGTATTTACAAGCACATTATGTTAGCAAATATATACTTTACTATAAATAATGTTGATTTTAAAATTAGACAATCAGAAATTCTGTAAGATTGCAAAATCTTTACCTTACGCAAATAATTATTTATATACTTGAAGGCTATGTAACATTTTCCTAAGTAAGCGAATTTATACCAACTTTTTTTGTGCAAATATGGAAATTTGAATTTTAACTACGATGGAATACTTGTAGCATTTAAATAAAATAAATAGAATTTTTTGCTGACAACTGATTTTTAAATCCAGAATATACCGCTCAATAGTTCTTTCTATGACCTGGTTAAAAGAAATAAGATTTCACTAGAGGTCAAATCTAAACTTGAGGTAATGAAAATGTTTTCTATAGGTACGAGGGATGCTGTTAAAATTTCGGGATGTGGCAACGCTGTACTGAAGCGATTATTAACCTATAAAGCGTCATGAAGTTTGATCTGTCAGTTGTCAAACAAAAGTGATAGATTGTAAATATATCAAACCGTTTCGTTATTGCAAATTTTTAAAATTATTTAGAATTCAATACAAATGGATTTAAATAGAGAACATTTTCGAGCAATGATTTTATTTAATTTTCGTTTAAAAAAAAGTGAAAAGGAGGTGCATCGAAGATTTAAAAATTGCCTTTAGGGAAGAGGCGCCTTCAAGGACAACTGTCTTCGATGGTACCCAAAGTTTAAATTTGGGCGCAGTTATATTAGTGATGAATTTCGTGAAGGTCGACCAATGATATCGAAAACTGCTGAACACATTGATGCTGTACGAAATATAATAATGTGAGATGGTCATGTTACGTATAGAGAAATTGAGTCACACTTAGGCTTGGGTATGAGACAAATTAATGAAATTTTACATCATCACTTAGGTATTAAAAAAATATGTTCGCGTTGGATCCCTCATAATTTAACTGAAGCTGAGAAAGAGGCTCGTATGCACTGGTGTAATGAAATGCTTGAACGATTCGACTCAGGGAGATCAAATTTGATCTACGACATTACTAGTGGTGACGAAAGTTGGATCTATACTTGTGAATCAGAAACGAAACAGCAGTCAACTGTTTGGGTGTTTGAAGATGAAATCAAACCCACAAAAGTCACTTGCTACTGCAGTGTTTCTAAGAAAATGGTAGCTTGTTTTGTCTCAAAAACTGGGCATGTCGCTACTATTCCACTTGAAGATCGTAGAACTGTTAATGAAGGAATGGTATACATCCATTTGTTTACCACAAGTTATCACTGAATTGCGAAAAACAAATAGGACGCGTCGCATTATTCTGCACCATGATAATGTCAGTTCCCATACTGCGAAACAAACAGTAAACTATTTGAGCAGTTAAAAAGTAGAATTGTTGTCTCATCCTCCATATAGTCCTGATTTAAGTCCAAACGCCTTCTGTACTTTCCCAAAAATAATAATCGACTACGTGGCAAATGATTTTCATCTCCAGAAGGTGCAGTAGAAGCGTTTCAAAATGAAATTTCAAATGTATCATCTTCTGAGTGGAAAAAATGCTTTGATGATTGGTTTATTTCACGAAAAAAATGTATAGAGTGCAAAGGGTACTAGTTTGAAAAGCAATAAAGGGGACTTCTATTCCGAAATTTTAACAACAGCCCTCGTACAACGACCTAAACTGAAAAAAAAACACAAAAATTCTGCTAGTGACAAAAATAACGTCTTCTCGAAAACAAAGAGAGGTCAAAGTGGGAAGAAGATCTAGATTTAAGAGGGTTAAACTGAAATACAATTAAGAAATATATAGATAGTGAAATAATAAATCTTTAACTTAAATTAATTTTTATTCATAAGAATCTTAAAAATGCAAACTCTGGTAAAAAGAAACAAAAGTTCTTTTAAAAGGCACAATTTACAAAGGCTTATTATCTAATCTCTTGAAACATGTTATAAAGATTAAGGAATTGTATTAAAGTAAAATATGTTCTTTCGTGTCTTTGCCAGAGCAAAGTCACTCATGACATCATCAACTGATAAACTGCGTAGTTTGTCAGTTTCTATGAACATGAAACTGAGCGAACATAATTTATCTTGAGTTATTGTTGTTCGAAATTCATTTTTTATCCTCTTCAGCTGAGAAAAAGATCTTTCTCAGAGCAATTTCCAACCATCACACTAAGAAAAAATCTCAAAATTGCGACTACAGTAGGGAATGCTGATTGGACAAGATCGTTAAATATTTCGCTATACAGATCTTGATGTTTCAGACTATCATGTTCCGCTGAACCATAGGCTTGACTATGTCTAACATATTGATGAAAATGCTTGACTTCTCCTACAAGATTCATGTCAACATCTTCAGGATATGTTTGCCACAAAGCACTAACTCCTTCACGAATCTCTTCTTCTGTATCTTCTAATTTTGTTAAGAATGAAATCTTTCTTGCAGCATCATTGTATACTGAGGTCCTCTGTGCCAGAGTTGACTGTAATGCATTCACCATAGGTATAAATGTTTTGATTCTGAACTTGCCTCTTGGCTCAAGGTTCTCTAAAGCTTCATCTTCATCATCATTGATATGCATTCTTCTATATCTGCTTTTCTTGTAATCAACATCAAGCAATTTTTCCTTTGCCTTTTCTTCAAAATGATCGAACATATCCCTGGAACCTTTACCAAAATCCGAAAGTGAAGTATACAATTTCCTACATACATCTAGACTAATTTGGGGGTCTTGGAGTGATTGATTAGTCTTGTGAAATTCATCCCGCAAGTTACTCCACAAATATTACATTACCATAAATTCAAACTCCTCCATTTTATTCAAAATGTTTATGGCTTGATTTCTTGTTTCGCCTTTCTCTATACTATCAATATGCAGCTGATACCAATGCAGGAATTATTCCATCATAACTATTGCAGTTGTGGCCATTGAATGTGCTTCCCATCTAGTCTTTGGCAAAGACTTTGGAACTTTTGAACCATCTTTGAAGAATGACAACAGTACTGCACATCTATGTGTAGATGAAGAAAAGAAATTATATATTTCTTGAACAATTCCAAAAAAGTTTACTGCATCTAAACAACAGTCAACTGCTGCTCTACCAACAAGATTCAGGGAATGACCAACACCTAGCACCTAGAATATACCTAGCATACTTGTTAATCTTCAATATTGTTTCTTGCATACCCTTGTATTTGCCAGACATATTGGCAGCATTATCATATGACTGGCCTCGACATTTACTAAAATCTATTTTGCGCTCATTTATAAGGTAGTTGTGCACCATCTTAGCCATACTTTCCCCTGTGTGGCTACCCATCTCTAGGAAACTTAGAAAACGTTCAATAGGGAGCCCATCATCTGGTGAAACATACCTCACAATAACAGCGAGCTGATCAAAATGGGACCGGTCTGGAGTAGAATCTACAGATAAACTGAAGTACCCTGCAGTACATAACCCATCCCAGATTGAGTCTCTTACTTTATGTGCCAGAATTTGGATAAATTCATCACATATTGTTTTAGAAAGATAAGATGTGATACCTGATCCATTTTTCCTAAATTGTTTTATATGGCTTGCTAGAAAAGGATCAAATTTTGCTGTAAGTTGAAGTAATCCAAGAAAATTCCCATTGTGAGGAGAAGCAAATGTTTCCTTATCTGAAAGGTAAACCACGCTCTGTCATAGTAATTATGACTACCACAACTCGTTCAAGAACATTTTTCTAGTACTGCAGTTTATTATTTATCTGTTCTGCTAGTTGGCAGTCAATTGTTGAGCCACGATTTCTTGTAAGATCTATTACCGAAGCTGTTCTATGGTCTATACAGT
This sequence comes from Adranes taylori, assembly GCA_009867245.2. Classification (NCBI taxonomy): domain Eukaryota; kingdom Metazoa; phylum Arthropoda; class Insecta; order Coleoptera; family Staphylinidae; genus Adranes; species Adranes taylori. Next base: position 20,542 of record WYDF02037285.1, on the reverse strand, counting down.
TTTCATGACTTTGAACTAAATAGGTGTTGCGCCAATCACAAAATCCATTGGATGATAATGCTGTAGAAGAATTTGAAAAGAGTTTACACACGAAACAGTATACACGACTAGTTGCTGGCGAATATACTAATCATTCTCTGCAATATTTTTCACCATTTGGGATAGAACAAGCTTTTTGAGCAATATCTGTCTTGGTTTGCAAAATGCTTCTTTGATTTTTGAAATGAGCCATTAGAGTGCTGACATTCTGACGGACCTTTTTCTACCTAGTACAAAATCTCATCTTTACTTAAATCACCCCATGGCCCAACACCATTCTGTTTGTTTTTTGATGCTGAATCTTCTGTGCTTGTACTACACTCTGGTTTATAAATCTTAATATTTGTTGCTTTATTCGTTGAAGTAGATTCTATACAACTAGATGTACGTGTACCAGATTCTGTATCAGGAATACGATAAATATCCTGTGACTGACTCACTGTGGTAGAGGCTTTTGGTTCATCAGGCCCCTTATATATCTTTGTTAAGAAACTTTCTAATTTTGTTAACTTACTAAGCTCTTCTTCAGTTCTCTACTTCTTTTTCCTCTTTTGAGCTCCACATTTATAACTTCTGGTTGACATCTTGCAAACTGTGGGCAGAATATTTAATATAACTATAAAATATTGCAACAAAAATTAAATACGATAGAAAATATTCTTGCGTTAGTTAGGCTATGTGTGTACTTGTATCAAATGCTGAAATATAACTCCAGTAAGGACACAAAAAAACACTTTCCAAAATAATATCAACAATGAAATTATCAAAGAAACACACTAAATACTAACCAAAAGGTCAGAAATATTGTATCGTCTGTTGGCTCACTCGAACTACAAAAGGTTAGCGCATGGTTAAGTGTGGCGGAGCAACTCAGGAGAATCCCCGCGTTTATAGTAAAAAATTATATAATTTACACGTTCCACTTCTATTACAAAATAATAATGAAATAATTTTAAAAATTACCGAAATTACCGGCATTTGCTGTCGAAATTTATCAGTCATTTCGGTTGTCATAATTACCGGTGATCGGTAATGCAAACCCTACGTACAATAGCGCTTTGTTCTTCGAAAAGACGCGCTAAAAAAATTTGGTAAAGAGTATGGGACGTTCTGGACGTGCGGCACTGCAACAAATAATGCTGCGGTATATTTAAGTATATATGACAATTGCTCACTCGGACAATTTTTTTGCCCCCGCCCCCCAAGAAAATGGGAGCCCTAAGCTATAGCTTGTGTAGCTTATACGTAAATCCTGCAATGGTAGTAGTCATAAAGGTTCCAGGTTTCCATGGTTTGCTACTTCGAGGTTTCTCTGAAACATTTCGACCAATAATAGCAATTATTTGATGATGTTAAGAACAATTTATGCCTTTGATCTATTTTACTTGATACAGTAGAACCTCGATAGCAAGAGTCTCAAGGCGATTTGGGAAACAGTCATGTTCTCGAGGAACTCTTCTAGTTGAGGTTCGTGCTATCCAAGATTGTGTAGAGTAAAAGTCGTGTTTGCTGTCGTGAAAAAGTCGTCGAGTAAAAGTCGTGAAAAGTAACTACTTATCAGATAGAACACTACAGTTCCAAACAAACAACGACATAAAAAAGAAAATATTAACGAGGGGATCCGTTCTATGGCCAACATTATGGAATAATGTACACCGGCCTCATGAAATTTATTATGCCGTCTGGGGTCAAATTAATTGGATACGCTGATGACGTTTTAGGGGCCGCAGCGGAACCTCACACAGTAGAACAAAAACTAAATAGAGGATTCATCACAATATTATACTGGATTGCAGATAGAAAGCTTCATATAGCACCCAAAAAAGTAATTATACTAATAGGTAAAACGAAGTACGACTCACCAAGCGTCAAGGATGTCAAATTGTGTTCAAAGATACAATAAAATACCTAGGAGTCACTTTAGACACCTAGGAGTCACTTATAAGCATTTTCATGTTATAACAGACAGCGCTAACCGAAAAGCAGTAGCACTACCGAAACTGCTGTCTAAAGTAGGTTGTCAAAAATTCACTAAAAGGAGACTATATTACAGCGCAGAATTTCGAAATGAAACGAAATGCTGATCTCATGCTGAGGCACAACGACCAGCTCTACTTGGGATAACTGCATGTAGTATATAGAACAATGTCGACAGAAGCTTTGAACGTAATATTAGGAATTGCATCAATCACATAATAGCTGAAGAGCGGATAATGCTGCATAGTAAAAGAAACAGCAACAGCAGTATGCGAGATAATAAAATTCTAGAGATATACCGCTGCGGAGTTGGCAAATTCTATGGAACGACACAGAAGAGACTATTTGGACAAAGAATTAAGTCCCAAATAAAAAATGATGGAATGATTGAAAACACGAAGGCCTAAACTCTTTTTTACACAGGCACCAGCAGGACATGGCAATTTTACATCGCACCTAAACAGAATGAGGAAAATATAGAACCCAGAATGCTACTACTGCCGACCGGATATGATGATGCGGACACATATTATTCTACTGAAATCTACAATATATTGAATAATGATATAAATATTTGAGAGGCTCAATATATGGCTTGTTTTGACAACTAACTCTTTGAGGACGGTCACAGATTAGTAAAACCGTATGCGCTGGCCGATCTAATGAATATGCAACCTAATAATTAGGGTCCAACCTAATAATTTTGTATTTTTAAGTAATTTTTAATAATATTTTAAATTTAATATTTTATTTATTTTAAATTTATTTTAATAATATTAAAATTTAATATTTTATTTATTTTAAATTTATTTTAATAATATTAAAATTATTATTTTAAATTTTATAATTAAATTATTAAAATTAACATTAACTTAAATTATTAAAATTAAAATTAACTAAAATTATTAAAATCTTAAATTTTATATTTATAATTATAAAATTTAAGATTTAAATTTAAATTTTATATTTATTTTTAATAATTTTATATTTATTTAAATTATTTTAAATAAATATAAAATTAAATTTTATATTTATTTTAATTTTGTAATTAAAATTATTTAATTAAAATTTAATATTTTTTAAATTTATTTTAAATTTAATGTTTTAATATTTAAAATTTATTAGTTTTTATAATATTTTTAATACTTTAATATAAAAATTTTAAACTTCGTAGCAATGCGCCACTCGGCCGGCAACTACATCTCAAGTCTGATGTACGGGTGCGCACTCGTCCTGAAGTGCTCAAATATGGCTTGTTTTGGCCACTAACCCTTTGAGGACGGCCACAGATTAGTAAAACCGTATGCGCTGGCCGATCTAATGAATATGCAACCTAATATTTAGAGTCCAACCTAATAATTTTGTATTTTTAAATAATTATTAATATTTTTAATAATATTTGAAATTTAATATTTTATTTGTTTTAAATTTATTTTAATAATATTAAAATATTAAAATTGTTACTTTAAATTTTATAATTAAATTATTAAAATTAAAATTAACTTAAATTATTAAGATTAAATTATTAACTTGAAATGTTTATTTTAAATTTTATATTTATTTTAAATTTAATATTTTAAATATTTTTAATAATTTAATATAAAAATTTTAAATTTCGTAGCAATGCGGCACTCGGCCGGCAACTACATCTCAAGTCTGACGTACGGGTGCGCACTCGTCCTGAAAGGGCTAATCATGAAATGGATCTTCGGTCGCACTGCTAACAATGGATTTTTTGAGCATGATTGCGGAAAACAAACAGTCCTACGTCATCTATTTCGCACTAAATGAATAAACTAAATAAAAATAAGCAAAACTAGGATAACTTGTGTAAAACTTAACTATAATATGTTTGAAACTATAAAACATTGTTATTCAAGGCTCTAAACGCTTAAAGGTATTCATTATTTCTGTAAACATTACTTTATTATTGTAACAAATTTTACAATTCTTAGATAAATGTACATATATGCTAATAAATTCAAAAGACTTAATTTGTAGTGTAATATTTCTATACGATTTTAACATAAATTTGCTAATGAGAAAAGTTTCTTAACTTTTTATATATTTACGTTTTATGATTACTAATTTACATTTATTAGGGTTGAATAAAAATTTGGAGAGGGAAAACAGAGACTAAAAGTGTTAGTAAATTTTATATAGGAGAATAATTTTTTTATGTACTTGGAATAATTATTTTTATTTATAAAAATTAAGTCTTTCAAATTTAGCTTAGAATATTTCGAGTTCTTTCTAGTCAAAGTGTAGTAAAGTCTACGATGTACCTTACGAATTGTACATTAGACTATAGTTTTCGTTCAATTAATTTTAGTTAGATCTGTAACTTTCAGGGGCCGAATTTTCAATGGGCGGGGGCGTGAGTAACGCGACGTGTGGCCACGTATGGCTAGGGTAAAGGTTTCTGGTAATGGTCAGGAGAAATAGGAAAGAACTAGCCAAGACTAGACCAATTCTAGAAGAGGCCGCCTTAGAAAAAATACGTTAATTGAAAATACAATAAACAGAACTGCAATGGAAACACATGTGTTCTTCCGCAGATCTTTTAAACAAGCGTAGGAATTAATTACTTCTTTTATAAGCTGAAAGTTGAACCCTTGGCTCAATTAATTAATTACAGAATTTCTCTGAATACAAGCTTAAAATCTTAGATTAAATTGTAGTTCGTTTTTGGTACAGTATATATATATATATATATATATATATATATATATATATATTTGAGTTTCAAACGCGATTAGTAATCGACTATTTGTCTTTAGAAATGGCTGGAATATCAATGTGACTACTTATTAATTTATTTTAAGGGATTAATACATCTTAGGGTTTCCTTGTGTATTTTTATCTTCAAAAAATAATTCAATATTTTCAATTTTCGACTTTCTAAATGATTAAACGCTGTATTAATGTTAATCGAAATTTTGACAATTATTTATTGATCAAAAATAAAGTTTATGGATGTAAAGTTGATCTTTACAAATATTTTACAAATTTAAATGAAACAGTAATGTATTACATTATTCGGCCCTTAGTTGGTATTGAATTCCTCGTAAACTCCTTTGTAATTTAATTGTTTGGTAATTGTTTTATTAACTTCCGTTTGGAAGGTAAACTTTGTTGTATTAAATAAAGTTTCAATATTTACATTTCAAATGTATCAGATTAATTTGTTTTATTACTGCCTTAAGTACATAGATCCAATATAACGGTAAAATGTTAGCTAAATAATTTGATTAGATAAAATAGATCGTTTAAACTTCTTGTTGTGTTTCATTAAACTTTGTGTTTTAATTATCTGATGAGCCGTACTTGGTTTACTAAGGTCGTTTAGTTGGCTTTACTAAATTGAGGGTATTCGTAAATGTTAAGTGTTTGAAGGTATGGCGCCATTGAGTTATTTTGAACTCCAAGTAATAAAAAGATCTATGGATTCGAATTATGTCCCAACTTAATTGTATTATCCGATTCTGGTCGAATGGGTTTGGATTTTAATTGGCATTTGGAATTAATTAGCCAGTTACGAGTGCATACAACCCTTAGTCACAAAAATAAACGTGACAATACTAAAATGGGTACGTGACAAAGACGTTGAACCCGAAACATAATTGACAAAATACTGGAGTCAGACACAAGCTGGAATGCAGTAAATAACTTGATCTCAAAAATCGTGAGAATGAAACATGAAGCATTAAAACTACTTCGGTAAAAACAAAGATATGTTAATCGCTACAGTGGAAAACCAAGAAGAAATAGATAGCAAGTCGCTCAAACCCCCAATCCGAAATGAGAAACGTACGGGAGATGGGGAAAGTAAGGCGAGGGATTTGACCGAAACTAGCGAGGAATACGCGCAACTTATCACAGTAATTTCTGGTGTTAAAAGTGCCACTTGTGCGAATATTTTGCGTCCGATTAAAAAAATAATCCGGGAAGAAAATATATAAGCGTGGTGAAAAGCGACATATTTTCAGAAAACATTGATATGATGTGTCACAGTGAAGTTTGTTTAGGGCATGACCACTATCGCATCAAAACATTTGTAATTTTGCAGCAAAAATTTGAAAAAGACTAGTTGCATACAAAGAGTTTCATAGAAGATTTGTTGCTATAACAAATTTTTACTTGCTGACTCCTCCCAAACTTCACAAAAGGGAAGACACTTGGTTTTAAAAATCACAGATGATCTGGAATCCGCTGTCTGCAATAAACCAACTCATGTAATTGTCAGCTATTGTAGAAGATTTAAATCATCATCATTATCAATCAGTCCATATTCGTCCACTGCTAGACATAAGCCTCTCTTGATTGCTTCCACATTCTCCTATTCTGTGCTTCCTGTATCCAATTTGTGTGGATACATTAAATATCATCGAACCATCTAGTTGGTGGTCGTCCTCTGCTTCTGTATGCGTCCTGTCTAGGCCTCCACTCTATGATCCTCTTGGTCCATCTGTTGTCCCGCATGATGGACCAAGATGGAGCAAGATTTAAATACCAAACATATATTAATTGATTTTCCAATTTCACGAGAAGTTAATATAATTTTAATTAAAAACATGATGTACAGACAACATGTAAAAATTATTAACCAAAGTTTAGAATTTTCCTACGCCAATGATTTGAATATAAATGTTACTAGAATATTAATTTGAATATAGAAATTATTAAGATTCTTATAAATATGTAGAACTAATCTGTAGACTTTGATATTTACTCTTTTAGAATTGTAAATATGTGATAATAGTTCAAACAGATATTGCTATTGAAAAAGTTCTCCTTTTAAAAGGAGTGGTTCTTTATCAATTACATATCAATTCTGAGAAATATTGAACATAATCTATTTGATAGTATACATTCCTAAATGAATTTAACAAAGAAATATTTTGTACTGTAATAAAATAATAATCCGTTTTCAATACTTTAATGATTTTTATTCTTGTATCTTATTTATAAATGAGTCCGTTAAACACATGCCTGCATTTTTTCGGTTGTATCATGTTTTTCAAGTTTTGATGATGGATTCCTATGTATGTTTGTACACGCTGAATTCAAAAATGACCTTAGTTTCTTTCCATCACGTTAGATCTTTTTGCAAATTGCAATTTGTCAAAGTGTGTTATATTTAGAAAAAAAATTACAAATATAAGACGTACTGACAGATTTAAATAAATAGGAAATGCTGTCATCTGTCGGCTTATGATGAAACCGAATCGTTGACATCATAAACCGGTAGATGGCAGCACTTTCGCCATTAAACGTGTTGTCCATCTCAGCTGGCTAGCAATGTTGACGCAACCGTTGGTACATATCCTCCGCGATCAAAAGTGTTTTTGTTGGCTTATATATGCTAAAAACGAGACATACAGTATTCGAAATGACGTCAAGAGGCTGTAAAAAATCTGCAAATTCCTTTTGTTACATCTGTGGTGAGTTAATTATGTCCAGACAAAAAATACATATAACATCGTTCGTGCGGCAAGTGTATCTCGCGTATTTCCGTGTAAAAATAGGAGATCAAGACAAAACTTGGGCACCCCACTGTATTTGCTGTACATGTGTTGAAGGACTGAGACGGTGGTCAAAAGGTGAACAACATTGTTTCAGATTTGGTCAGGCGAGAGCTACAAAATCATTGTGATGATTGTTACTTTTGTTTAACCGGTCTTCACGGTTTCAATGTAAAGAATAAAAAGAACATCGTCTATCCAAATCTGCTATGGGTTTTACGTCCTGTCCCTCATAGTACATATGTGCCAGTGCATATGCAACCAGAACATTTACCTGAAGTAGATGGTTCAGAAACTGAATCAAGTGAAGAAACCGAACATAACGAAGTTGAGTACGAACCTGTACGAACCTGTGAGTACGAACCTGGAAATTCTGTCCACAACCATTTACACAAACTGAACTGAACGATTTGATTCGCGACTTACATCTTACTTCAGAATTGCTTTCTTCGTAGTTTAAAGATAAAAATTTGGTCGCAGCTGGTGTATCGTTTTCCTGGTTCAGGTACAGAGAAATAGATTTTATTCTATACTTTTCGGAAGAAGGAGGCTTAGTATTCTGCAATGATGTTTGTGGATTGTTTAAGACATTCAACATTCCGTACGAAAGCACTGATTGGAGACTATTCATCGATTCGTCGAAACGAAGCCTTAAAGTTGTCCTGCTTCACAACGGAAACAGGTATACGTCAATACCCATAGGGCATTCTGTACACTTACAAGAACGGTATGACAATTTACAATTTGTTCTCCAGAAAATTAAGTACGACGAGCATAAGTGGATCATGTGTGGTAATCTTAAAGTAATATCGATGATATTCGGACAGCAAGGCGGGTACATAAAGTTTCCTTGTTTTTATGTGAGTGGGATAGCAGAGACAGGGAAAATCAATGGAAATAGAAAGATGGGCCACAACGAGCATCATTGGAACCTGGAGTAAAAAATGTGCTCCGAAAATCTCTCATTGAGTCGACGAAAGTTTGTCTTTGACTTCTACATATTAAATTAGGCTTGATGAAACAATTTGTGAAAGCCTTATCAAAAGATGGTAAATATTTCCAGTGCATTTCTAACAAATTTCCAGCCTTGTCAACCGCAAAACTAAAAGGGGGTGTCTTTACGGATCCAGACATTTGCAAAGATGGAAATTTTGAAACAGTAATGGAAGTTGCTGAAAAAGAATCCTGAGTCGTCTTTAAAGACGTAGTAACCAAGTTTCAGCGCAACAAGAAGAATGCGAATTTCAAGTCTATCGTTGAGACTAAGCTGCAGAAGTACCAAAATTTAGGATGTTCTATGAGTTTGAAACTTCATGTCCTACATTCACATTTGGACTACTTTCCTGAGAATCTGGGTGCTGTTAATGAAGAGATGGATTGCTGGATGTTGCACCGAGATGATCCCAGAAGAGCACATGCACGTAAAAGCCTAAAACAAAAGAAACTAAGGCCATTTTCGGGTTTAGCGCACCAAGGTGCATTGGAATAAATCATCAAAAGTTAAAAAACTAAACCATCGCAGGGTCGGTTTCATTATAATCAAACCGAACAAGTTTAAAATTTGCCTTCAGGCGTCACTAGCATATTTCAAGTCTTATTATAATTCCCTAATATAACTAAATTCTTCAAAAAAGTACCGGAGTGTTTAGTGAAATGCCTCAGTCTCAAATCCAATGAAGGGAAAATCCCAATCTACATTTTTACGCGGTGATGGATGAAAACACTTCGCTTGCTAACGTAGATGGTGACTGAGTTTAGGCCTGGATACGCCTCTTTGAGGTAAGAAATTGCCTATAAAGGAAAGGTCAACGGCATAGGATCATGAAGGCAAGGGAAACAACCTGATTATCATTTCTCAAAAATAATCACACATGTTGTTGGAAAGAAAACGGCCCCGAATTCCCGACATCCCTTTGATGGGACAGGCGTGTAAAAACTCCCCGGACAGAAAAGTAAATCACCTACTGTAAATCGAATAGCAACGTGGAATATAAGAACGATATATCAAGCGGGAAATCTAACAACAGTTGTATTAGAAATGCACAGATTAGCAATACAAGTGTTAGGCTTAAGCGACGTAAGGTGGCCAAATAGTGGACAAAACAGTCATGGCGACATAGCCTTGTATTAATCCGGAACTACAATGGGGGGGAACATAAGAATAGTGTGAGAATCACAATAAAAAAAAAATTATCCTACATAAATTTTATTCCCTATAACGAAAGTATCATGATGTTACAACTAAGAGCTTATGCCCTAAACATAAATATAATCCAAATATATGCTTCAACATCTGAAGAAGAGGACATCGCGAAATTCTACTATGACTTAAACAGCTTAATAGGCAAATTAAAAAATATATTCAGCACTTTGTGTAATTGGCAGCCATTTTCCTGAATATATTCCTGCAACGGAATAAAGGTAAATCCAACTCGGCAATGTGGAGTATGCTTTAAAAAACGTGACGGTTGTGGTGAAAAAAATCACTCTAATTATAAAAAAAGTCACTATAATTATGAACGACTTTGAAGCCAAAGTCGGAATAGGTCAAGTCGAATCCTCCGAGTAGATTGTATACCCGGAGATAACGAGAATATCATAATAAGAAACTGAGTTTGTGAACATTAACAAACGCTTTAGGAATTGCATTAAGAGCGCAAAAGCTTATCTAATCGGTCTGGCTAACGTTCAGATCTAACTTAGTCACGCAAAAGGGAAACCATGACCCAGGGCTTCCTTCTCAGAAAAGGCTAAATCTGAGAAGGAAGCAAGAAGAAGAGTACAAACAACAAATAAATCCAATGGTTTCTGAAACATTCCGAGAGGCTGTAACAAAGGACACCGAGGAAGCGTGGAAAGATATAAAAAGCACTACTAGAAGCTGGGGAACAAATTATCGAGAAGGTCGAACAAAAAGTAAACAAATATTGGATGTGTATGGATGTAATTACACTAATCGAAGAGAAAAAGAAATATAAAAATACAAATAAGGTTAAGTATAATCAACTCAAAAGACATATTGGGGATGAAATGAAGAAAGCAAGAACTTAACTATAAATACGATTCAGAGAATTTACATAAGTAATTGGAAGAAATAACTGGTAACTCATAAAAGAAGGTACCATTAGTAACAAAAAACGCCGCTCAGGGGGGTGTTACAGATAACAGAATTAGAAAGGAAGAACTTGGGAACAATGAGAGGCTCATACGCAATGATAGTTCTAATTCGAAAATGTCGAGAATATAGGAATTAATGGAGATAATAAAAAGCAATTAAAAAAAGGATAGTGAGTAGAAGAGGAGAAAAAAGTCTTAAATGAAGTGGGGATATGGCAGGAAAGTGTCGGAAGAGAAAAGAAAGGTGAGGGAAATCTTGAGGAAAGTAAGACAAGGGGAAAAACAATGGCAGGAATATGAGGTGGCGAAAGAGGAATGGAAGAAGGAAGAGAAGCGATAGAGGAGAGGAAGGGAAAAGGAGGAAAAGTAATTTATAAACAGTCTCAAATCAGAAGGAGAAATATGGAAATATTTAAGGAACACTGGAAGAGGGAGAAAGAGTGGTGGTGAGACGAAAGTGGGAATTGAAGAATGGCAATAGAAATGTATGGAAAGTGTAGGGGGCGATAATCCAAAGACGGGGGAGAAGATAGCAAGGAGTGTAATGAATGAGTGCAATGAGGAAAATATTGAGATTAGGGAAGACGAAGTGAACGAAGAAATTGAAAGGATAAAGTGTGGGGGAGCATCTGGCCCAGATGGCGTACCTGTGGATTTGTAGAAATGCTTAAATGAGGACGGAGTAACAGCCCTAACAAGGTGCATGAATGAGATATGGAGAGGGAAGAAGGAGGTACCAGATGATTGTAACAAAGGGGAGATGATTCTAGTGTACAAAAGAGGGAACAGAAAGGATGTAAAAAATTATAGAGGGATAACTATAACGAATGGAGAGTATAGATTATATGCTAGAATAGTAAATAGGAGTTTGGAAAATGAGATGAAAGAATCGAATAAGCAGACAGGCTTTGTCAAGGGGAAAAATCAAGGGCTAATGTACTGACTTTAAACTACATTATAAATCAGGATATAGGAGAACGAAGGAACCTGTACTTGTTATTCCTGGACCTAACAAGTTAGGTCTGCGTTCTACAAGTTAGAGATGATGTTTATGGAAGAGCATGAATGAAGAATAAAAGAAAGTATGTGGATGAATGTTAACAGTTGTATAAGGACGCAAGGGTACGGGCAAGAGTTCGAAGTAAATGTCAGAGTGATTTAATGTGAATGGAGGAGTGAAACAGGGATGTCTACTTAGTGCAAGCTTATTTAATATATACTTATCTGATTTAGAATCAACGTTAAAGAAAGGACAAGGTGGAGGAGTGGTATTAGGAAACGAGAATATATGGTCGCTAAGCTATGCGGACGACATTGTCTGTATGGCGAGTAGTAGAGAGGAAATGAAAGAGGTGATAATAAGAGTAAATAGGTATATGGAAAGGAGGGGACTTGGAAGTGAATGTGGGGAAATAAAAAATAATGGTATGTAAGAAAAGGGACATAGAAAGTAAAAGTGATGAATGAAATGAATGGTGAGAAGGTTGAATGTGTACAATGTATTAAGTACTTGGGGTATATGATAAGTAGGAATGGGGGAGCAAAAGAACATGTGTATATGATTGTGAGAAAGGCAGGGGTAGCAGCTGAGCGATCAATGAATGTGTGGAAGGGGAAATTTGGTGACTCGGTGAAGATGAGGTTGATTGTGTTAAATGGATGTGTGAGAAATATTATGTTTTATGGGGCGGAAGTATGGACGGTGAAAGAAAGGCTAGAAATAGAAAAGATGATTGCGAAATATATGGAAATGTCGGTTAATTGTCTATATAGGTTTGCGAAATATATGTTTGTTGTTTATGTCGGTCAAACAAACAGAAAAATATCAGCCAGAATAGTTGAATACGCAAACAACGTCAATAAGAACCTCAGCACGTCCGCTCTTGCCCAACATAACTCCGCAACAGGCCATAGAATAGCTTTTGAAAACTCTAGAACAAATGCCACTGAAACCCACTATAGCAAAAGAATAACTAGAAAAGCCATAGAAATCGAAAAACGACTGAATACGATGAATAAACGAAACGACAACGAAAACATTCTAGCACTTGGAAACTTGTATTACATCAATACCGTGAAAATAAACAACAAATAATTCACATCAACAACAAACCAGACAAAAATGCATCTACGATACGACCACCATCAGCATCCTCTCAACCACCCAGTGTACGACCACCATCAACAACATGTGTAGACACAACAACATGCGTCACCGTACCAGCTGTGACAAGCGCTGACGTAGAAAGGAGAATAACAATGTCGTATGCTAAACGCATTACACAATAAGTTTTCAGACTTTCGCTAAGCTTCGACAATGCCACATGTGATTTTGGCGAAACGTTGGCACACTGAAATGCCTACCACGCGAGATATAACCGTGAAGCCAAACACTGCCAAAACTACATATATATATATATATATATATATATGTGGAACACACAAAGTAAGAAAAAATTGACTGTCGACTAATTAGGGCTTAAAAAATCAGTAATTTTTGTCTGTTGATGAGATGTGACCTCATCAGCAGTTTTCTCCAAGTCATAAATCTTGTCGAATAGTTCTCTGTCGCATTCCTGGTTTTGGAAGAACTGTTGAAGAGTCTCTTAGCTAACTCGCTTAGCTAACTTCCTTTTTGATAACTATGGGAAAGGCGTCCCGTCATATAGTCATTAAACGTAGGCAAATCAACTTCTCCATTGGGACTTTTCACGATAGCCTCCCATTAGCCATTGGTGATACAGTTCTTTGAAGTTTGATCCTCGCATTCGACAGCTAACTGAAGTTGGGTGAAATCGGACTTGAGAAAGCAATTTGAAATGTTTGAGCTGATACATTGTGCCAAGCATTCCGTGCTAATTTCATTGGCTGAAGAATTAACATGTCAGGAGGGTTTTCCACTTTCATCAATGCAATGGAGAACATAACGGACCATTTCTTTACGATAGTGAACTTTGAAGTTCTGAATGATGCTGAGATCTAATGGCTGTAGCGTGCTAGTTATGTTGGCGGGTAGGAAAATTATTTTGATGAAATCCGTGTTTGCTAATTCTTTGTGGACCGTGTCGTTATCAATCGTCAATTTTACGTTTTTGCAACTTCATTAGGCCTTGTTGAGGCCTCATTAGGCATTCACTCAATTGGAGAAAAATTCACGTTTCATCCATGATTTGCTATTGTACTTATAATCAACAGGTAGCGTTTTCACATTCTTAAAACACCTGGGACGTTTTGATTGTTCAATCACTAAAAGCGGTAGTTTCTCCGAACCATCTTGGTTAGTACACAGTAGAACAGTCAGCCATTCCTTGCTGATTTTCCCCCATGACAAGGTTCACCTTCCATCGTAAAAGTTGCTGTAGGTAGACATTTGTAGAACAGGCCCATCTCATCTGCGTTAAATATGTTGTCGGGGGAATAGTCTTTCAATAGTGTAGGTTGATCCTTAATCCACTGTCAGCAAACTGTCGGATCAGCTGCGCTACTTTTGCCACATATTTTTTGAAAACCACGTCATTTCTCTTTTTGAACCCAATTGCTGCTACCACAAAACCCCTACCACGCTACCACCAAAACCCCTGCTACCACGTCAAGCCAACTGGTGCTACCACAAAACCCCCGGAATATTCAACATTTCCGCGAAGCCATGCGCCTTTCCTTTAATTAATCCACAGCTCACATGAATATTTCGCCCATTATACGATTTTACTCACTCCAATACACAACTTTCTATCTCTGGAAACTATGGATTGCGAAATCTCTTTTCTTCACCTCGTCCTTCCTCGCACGCAGATTCTATCTTTTCACGGTTGGATACGATTATCGAGAGTGTAAATTTGGGAACACTGAATTGTTTGCTTACTTCATCGCGTGATTTACCCGCGTCAATAAGTTTTCAAAATTCGCAACTTGTCACTCGCGGTGAGATAAGTTAGCTTCCTCTTACGCATCTGAACTGTCCTTGAATTTCTCTGCATTGAATATCTCTCCAGTTTTCGATCGAGGGCACAATAAATTCAAGCAATGTCCACAAAAAAAAATTAACAAAAATGATTGAATCACAAAAGGTGTCCGATTCGTATCCGGCCAACGATGTGACAACAAATAGAAAAGTAACATGGGTCCGATGATGAGGTATGACTAAAGTTAAGTGATGGCTGATTTTAGAGGATAAAACTGAGGTAGACGATATGAGAGTAAAAAATAACGCCAGGCCTACTTATCATGTCGTGCGATGACAGGCGGTTTCACGTGTAATGGCCTCTAATGTTCCATGTGTAGAGGTACCGCCGCGAAATGTTTGGTTCCACTTAATCGAGTAAAAATATTCCACTTACCTAGGTTTTGGTGCTTCTAGTAGTCGTGACCGGCACTTTTGTTCCACTAAAAGAGGAATTTCATTCATGCAGGTTTCACTTATCTAAGTTCGACTGTACTAATCAATGTATTTTAAAAATTCAAGATAATATATATTTCAAAATATTTTATATTCATCCTGTATAAAATATTCGCGTTTATATATAATTTTTAATTATTCAGGATCTAGGCGAAGACGATGACAAAACAACATTTTTAAGAGACAAAGAAAAGGATGCTTATACTATAAGGAAAACGAGTGTGCAGGAGGAGAGATGTGAGTCCTTATCACGAATTTCCAAAAGGGTTGTATAAGTAATAACTCGCTAAGAAGAAGATAAGTAAACACAAACTTAGAACGAAGACATGCCAAAAGAAAGTACAGAAATGTTCAAGAATGTCCATGTAGGGTTGCTTACGTTTCGTTCATTAAGATTTTGCGTCTGATAAATGTGACCATAATGACCTTATTTTACATGAACAACGTTATATTTTTTATAATATTTATATAAAATATAAATATTTTCTAAGAGAGATAAACCGATGTTTGCTTTTCTCTATTTGATAGCGAAATGATTTTTCTATATGCTCTGGAGTGTATGCTCTGGGGGTTATGTTTATTTAAAAATGCATGAATTTTGTGCCTTGATTAATTATGCGAAAACATCGAATAAGTTAATTGTAATTATGGAATCTATTTGGGTATTTAATAGGTTTGTACGTACGTCGTTTTTATGTATAATATTTCTAGGTATCAAAAAGATTTAATTTGTTGTAGCCTTCGACTGTATGGAATGATTCTAATTTATTTAGATCTGGAAATTTATTATTCGTTTCAAAACTCTGGTTTGTAAAATTACTGTCAGTCTTTTGGAGTATATATGATGTTAGATGTTCATTGCTTCTCCTTTCCAGATTCCTTGATGTCTGACCGATATAACAACAATTCAATATATCCTTACAAACGTACAATATACCTCAATTTGATATTTTGGAAACCCATCAGAAAATATAGGACACATTCCACAATCAGCAAAAAGACAAACAGTTTTTAAAACCATAAAAAAAAACTTATCAATCTAATATTCAATGCAAAAGACAAAACAAGAATCTTTAACAAATCAGGCACTTATAAACTACAGTGTGAGGAATGCAACAGTTTTTATAACGGTCAGATATCAAAGAATCTGGAAACGAGATACAAGGAACATCTAAAATCATAGAGGCTCAAAAAGACTGGCAGTAATTTTGCGACCACACTTTAGAAACCAATCATAAATTTCCAGATCTGAATAAATTAGAACGGCTCCGTATAGTCGAAGGTTACAACAAATTAAACCATTTCGAATACCTAGAAATATCTACACATGAAAACGACGTATGTCCAAACCTATTAAATACCCAAATAGATTTCATAATCTTAATAACTGACTTATTCAATGTTTTCGCATAATTGATATACTTTCATTCATAAAGACACAAAATTCATGCATTCTTCAAATAAACACATATGCGTAACCCCCATAGCAAACACACAACCTCGAAATGATTTCGCTTTCAAATAGAAAAAATCAAATATTGGAATATCTGAAAATGTTTATATTTTACATAAAATTGTTGTTGTCTCATCATTGTCGTATCGTTGCTCCCGTCTGCCTAAACGTTGCCTCTCATTTAATAGTTAATATCAAAAATCTGTAAAAATACAGGAATCTGCTAAATTTAGGTAACCAACAGCACACATAGTGTTCGTTGACGAGCATTCGCGTTCGGAAGTAAGTGTATGGGTTTAGATGCGTTCGTAAAAAATAGCATGATAAAGATATGTCGCGAGATGTTCGCGCTCGCGAACAAAAGCATGGGTTAGATATGTCGTGAGATGTTCGCGTTAATGAGAAGGTACGTGATCGCAGCCGCCCCGTTTTCTTCTACTACGCCCCGCATTCATGTAGCATAGACTTCTTCTTCTTCATGAATTCTTAATTACAGAGTAAAGTGCCGGAACCGGTTTGGACGTAAGTGTTCTTTAAATTTCAATAAACATCTATTTGTAATTCCAAATAGTAACAAACCTAAAAAAAGATCTTAGATCTCTTTAGTACAAAGGTCAGAATACTGTCATTCATAAAGACACAAAATTCATGCATTCTTCAAATAAACGCATCTGCGTAACCCACTTAGCAAACACACAACATCGAAATGATTTCGGTTTCAAATAGAAAAAATCAAATATTGGAATATCTGAAAATGTTTATATTTTATATAAAATTGTTGTTGTCTCATCATTGTCGTATCGTTGCTCCCGTCTGCCTAAACGTTGCCTCTCATTTAATAGTTAA
>WYDF02037274.1:0-12585 GCA_009867245.2 Adranes taylori | reverse complement strand
GTAAAATTGTTGACGATACTTTCAGTACCGGATTAAGACAGCGCGGGGTCTGTAGCAAATGTGAACAAGAGGTCCTTGGTTTGCCTTAGTATTAAAGTTTAAAATATAAAATAAAACAGCACATTTACAGAAAAAACCTTTCGTGATTTAATGTAGGAAAATTTAGAGATAACATTAGTCAGATCAATATTTCTAAGTAAATCATTTTCTATTTAATTAAGGTGAGGTCGTTCAGACGTTTTTGTCCCGTTGTGTTCCCTCATTTTTAATGCGCTTTAATGTTGAAAAAGAATGTCCTCCGCTGCAGTTGGTGATTGTCAAACTCAAATAAATGCGTAACATTATTTCTATATTTGGGATCAAATTGAAATTCCAAAGCCTCATGCTTTATGCTGTCAATAGCAGCAGCCACACCTGTTTTTAAAACCACAGTGAACTGCACCAATTCGTTACCCAGACTGCCTTTCACATCGTCTGGATAAGCACTGACGATAAATGTAGTTCTTTTTGAGATCTCTTTTGCCGTTAAAGATTTTAATTGCCGTAGTATTCCAAATACACTGGTCACTTGATGATACTCTTCCATGCGTTCAGCATCCAGACCACAAATATTTTTCAGGTCTTTGATTTCTACAACTTCATCGAGTATAGTAGAGGCGATGAAATGGTCGTACTTTGTATTTCGCTTGCTTTTTCTTGGAGTCGTTTGCTGATAGTTTTAACAGCCGTTTGACTTTTGCATCTATATCTGAAAATGTGGACCGCATTGATTGGACGTGCCCGTGTAATGATTTATAAAGAGCGTATTCCATATTAAGGTCTTGACCAGCGAAGCGTCTGTCGCTTACAAACCTAAAATTTGGTTCCACGCAATAGTCATTATTCCCGGTTCTAATTTATTCATTTTGAAACTAGTCCGTAACTTTGATTATCACACCAGACCTATTGATCCTTGTTATTAGATATGTAATTCAAAACTTGTTAGATACTGGTAAAACCATACAAAAGCGCCCTCGTCGCATCAGCTCGGGTAGACCATCTAGTGTCCGATAATCTTTTCAAAACGAATATCTTTTTCGTTAAAAACCCCCATCGATAGGTTGAAACAGAAAAAAAATATATAGGCTTTTAACTAGATCCAAGAAAATGGATGCTTCTGTACAGCATTCTGTTACAGCATTTGTCTTTCGTTTATCATTTTTCTTATCGTGTCGAGATTGTAATTGTTGTTTATGCGATTGTTTTGATGATGTGTATTTTTTGTTGTAATCTTCTTCCATTGTGGTGTTAAGGAGCTTGTCGATCTAGTATTGAAATGCTGTTAGTTTTTGTTCGATTGGGTGGCTTGAGTCGTTGTTTATAATGTCTGTAAAGCTGTCATTTCTGCATATTATTTTTCATATACCATATACATATGTATATGTATATGTTTTTGTAAATGTATATGCATATGCATATCTATATCTCTATCTATATCTATTTGTATATGTATAGGTGTATGTATATGTATATGTATATGCATAGGTGTATGTATATGTATAGGTGTTTTAATTCTATTTAAAATGATATGGCACATGATGGTCTAACTCTTCATTCCAAAGATATGACCCTTAATCACTTAACATTTGGCAACTTGTCGCCATGGCGACCGACATTCTACAATCATATTATATACATACAAGGCCTACATAATAGCTCATATAAGCAGGAAAATATTTTACGTTGTATGAGATATATAAACTGCTTTCGCAATTGAATAAAGGTTGTTATCAGTGGCGGGTACACATTATAATTTTTGGAGGGGCTCAAAATAATACTTGTATTGAGAAATTTAGTTTTAAAATTAGAAGACGCTCGCATATAGTATATTATATTATGCGTCGAATGAAAGTAGTGGCATCCCTGCAAATGGTATAGAGCGCCACGTTGCCACATTTTAAATTTTACAACCCTTTTGATATATTTCAGGAACTATAAAAGATTGCACACTTGAATAAACTTTATTGTATAGGCCACCAAAAGCTCGTTCAATTTTATTTGAAACATTTTTTCAATTTGCTCTCACTATCATTTAGAGTCATTAAGATAAGACGTAACTTTCCTTTCCCGATTTTATAATCCCAAAATTTTTGAGGTCTTTTAGAAATATCATGTTTCAATTTAGTTACATGGTTCGTGTAACATACTACTATCTTTTCTTTCCATTGTCTCCTTAATGATGAGCTCATATTTCATCTGTAGTTTCTATTTCATCATCCATGCTCATATGTTGATTTATGCTTCTTTGCTAAAGGTACCGTTTCATCTGTTATTTTGATAAATTTACTGTAGAACTCGTGTACTGCATCATCAATACTCCTTGTGTTAAATATTTCCTTCCAGTTAAATATTTCCTTCCAGTTGATGCTATTTTATAATTAATTAGTTCAAAATTTACTCTCGAGTAGTTTCGATACCATTGGTCGTTTTCTAAGGATCGAACTTCGTTGAATAGTATTTCAAACTGCAACTGCTTGTGGTGTGTTGCATTTTGAAACATTGGATCATGTGCATTTGTGACATTTATTGTTTTATTAGAAAATGTTAAATCCAAATATGCCTCTATTGAATTTGGAGTTTGATTATATTGAAGCATGTCGGTGGCAGTAACTACGACTCTTTTCTATTGCTCAAGTTCATCCCAAATTCTTGTAATGCATATACGCCTACTCAAACTGTTCCACATCAAGTTCGTGCAATGGTATGGAGATGGTCGAAGTCACCGTCAGAAGAGGCGTTAAGTAAGGAGACATGATGTTACCGACTCTTTAACTTAGTTATGGATGAACTACTGAGAAAACTACCAGACGAATACGGATTAGAGTTAACACCGGAATGCAAGGTTGCTAGCCTTTCTTATGCAGATGATCTCTTGTTCATGGTTGCAGAAACTCGAACAGCGTAAAGATTGGTTAATATCGCAAATTAATTTTTTGAGCAAAGAGGCATGGAACTTAACATCAGGAAATGTTCCTTTATATCAGCGCGATTAGTGCCAATAAAGAAGAAAATATATGCAGTTAGCATCAATGTCTTCTATATTATAGGGAAGCCGATTCAATCACATACTTTGGAACACAAAGTATTTAGGTTTCAAGTATAACGCTTTAGGATTGGAGGTACCCAATATGAGCCACGTTGTCAGATGGTTAGCAAACATCAAGAGAGCACTCATGTTGCCAAACCAAAAAGTCGAATTAATCAAATGCTTTTTAATTCCGAGAATATTATTTACTCTACAAAATCGTCGCGTTACCACGGCCTAATTAGAACAGGATGGATAATATGGCAAGAAACAACGTCAAATACATCGTTAGACTTCCAACACATACGTGTCATGCAACACATACGTGGAAACATTGGTCCGGTTTAACCTATACCAAGATAGTGAAGCTGAGAACCAACCATTTACCTACAGTGGGTTTCCGTATAACCATCTAGAGCTTAGAAGATGTCATTCGGAATGTGACAGTATTGAGTAATTGTCGCATGTCCTGCAAACATGTCCGATTACATCCTTAGACTTCCACAGTGCAAATACATAATCGTACTCATGAAACCGGACTTGGTTTTGATCAAAAGTTTAAAAGGCATCGTCTGCGATTAAGCGGGTTTTTGAGAGTCCCACCAATATAGACGTGAACTACCAGGTATAGTTGGAGAAATACATGATCGATAATATGAGAAAGGCATTGGCAACCAAATATCCTCGTGTCTGTACTTGTGACTTTTGCCCTGTACTAGTTGGGGCTAGAGGGGTCTGGTGCCAAAGTATTGTCAGGATTAAAGAAGCAATACCACTTATCAGAAAGATAATACTAAGATTATACAAGATGTTTTGCTTGGAGGTATCTATCTACTCCGATTTCGCCACGGGTGCCTGACGCAGGAATGCACAGGAATAATTTCAATTTTCATATATTGTTAGATTTAGTGTTGGTCTCATTTTATTGTTTTTGTTTTTTACTGACATATTGCTTATGGTTGTATTACCAAAACTATTTGATGTACAATATTCCCTCCCGGTCGGGGATTGATCATAGACCGACATATTTGTTCATTTATCATATTATATTTGTTCATATATTATTGCTTTTCTTTTACTTATATTTTACCTTGTACTTGTATATGTATTGATTGTAAAATATTTTGTCAATAAATGAATTAAATAACTGGTTGCGTGGATCGTCACTCGTGGCCAATCCAGAGAGCGTTTGCGTTATGGAGACATAACAATACAACGCCTTGGCAGTACAGAAATTGTGATCTTTGTCAAAGCAAGGTTGAAGCGAAGCGGAAGAGGCGAACCACCTCGGATGCTAACAGAGCTACTCACCTTGAAGACTAGCAAGCGCGTACGCGTTCGCACCGGTGTGATATGACTAGCTAAGCCCTGTGAAGCCGTCTGAAGAGTAGCGTAGCGACGTACGCGAGGCTTCAGTTTTCGCTAAAGAATCAACTTTTCTTAGTGCTAGGTCGATGCGAATCAATTTACCAGCCGGGAAAGGGGTAGCTATGCATTATAATGTCGTGGAACGTGATAGTAGTGATAGGATAGTAGTGTCATAACAACTTCAATTAGAATGTCAACTAGATTGGTTCATAAAGAAATTCGATCTAGACAACTCGGTATAATGCTTATGTGGCCGTTAGCCTTGTCTCAACATGGGTACTGCTTGAGTGGACGGCATCACACATTTGAAAACTCTCCAGTAATTAATGAATGATGATTATATAAGCGATAGGTGAGATTCGTGTATAATGTTTCTTTACTTATTGGGTCGTTACCAAAAGTTTCGATTTTCTATATTATCATTAGTGTCATTCCCCAGTCTCACCGTGGATACACGAACGGAAATCGGAAGCTTTCAGTAGAGATCTAGCTCCCTTCTGGTAGCCATAGGTTATATTCGCTTTTGACATTGGTGGGTAGTCCATCGACGGCCCTAATTCGTCCTGATGCTATACGGCCTGTGGAATATTATATTCGCCGAATATGATCATATCTATATATTCGTATGTATCTACAATATTTTCAGCGGTTTGACAGAGTCTGAGCCTGGTGCTAAATAAACTCCTCCAATTGTAGTAGATTTACTCTTAGTTTATATTATTCACATAAGATTCACTTCAGAAGCATTAGAGAATTAATGAATATTTAGAATACACATAAGCCAAGTAACAGACTGGTGTAATTGTTTAGTTTAATTATGATTATTTTATTTTTTAGGTAAATGAAGGTGACCTATTAATCACTGCTCTAACCGCGAGCGTCGATTGTCGTGCCCTTCACGCGCATTATTTGCGTGGTGCTCGTGCACTTTGTAATGTAGGTTTACTTGGTTTAGCGCTGATGCTTGGTTCTGCGGTCCTCGCTGGTCTGCTTCTGACCGCGCTTGTATGGATCGACTCGCATACTTGGATATACATAAGGAAAAAGTAATTATATCTCATTTTATTTATAACCACGTACACATTTTGGACATACATGTCTGCTTTCACTATGGTAAATTATCGACTTTGTATTTTTTTATACGTGAGGTACATAAAATCAGGGGTAACTAAATCTAATCTAAGATGTATCTCTCACTAACTAGCGTTAGTGGTTAGACTTAATGGTTATTTAGTGCATTCCTATCTTCAGTATCCTCTTTACTATTTTTACATTTTTGAAATAAAATAATTTTTTAATCAACAAATACGAGGTATGATCAAAAATATGCGGAATTATCATTTTTCTCGAATAATCTATTTATGCCTCAGTGTTAATATTGTCCCTTTCAAAGTAATTCCCATTAGACATAATACACTTCTTCCAGCATTTTTTCAACTAAAAGTCGCAGGATGCCATGTCGGATGAATACGAAGGATGCGAAAGCATAACGGTGTTATTTTATGCCAAAAATTCACGATCTGACAACGAAGTGCCCAGATGCTTTTGATTGATATTCTACAATTTGGGAACAAATTTTGGTGCTACTCCTCCCATACCCAAATTATCCAAAGTAATAGTTTAACATAAACCAAATGAAATGACAAGATCTTCAGCAATTTCTCTACTAGTGATTCAGCGGTTGTTCATAACTATTTTCTTCGCCTTTTTGATGTTGTTTTCAGTTATTGATGTGCTAGGACGCTCTTCATCTTCAACAACATCTCGGCCCTCTTGGAAGCATTTATACCACTTGTAGACGCTTGTTTTATTCATAAAAGAATTATCAAAAGCAACATTTAACATGTGCTGCATGTTATTTTATTCTTAATATAAAACTTAATGCAATTTCTCTGGTTTATTTTTTCATAAGTAAAAAATCGCCGTGACTGCAAAACCTTTTGATTTTATATTCCAAATGTAATGATTTATTTTTATTATTGTCATTATTATAAAAGACTAATGTTTTATGAAATTGTGTTTCAGAAAAGACTACCATCAAGTCAATGAGACTGATCCTTATACACCAGCCGGCGGCGGTGGCGGGCCTTCCGTAGGCGGAAATCATCAACCTATGGCCACGCGGACATTGCAACGCAGTCAAGGGTCCGGTTCTTCCTTCTCTCGTCGTTCACCTCTTAACATAATCACTTCAAGTGCCACTATTAGTACATCGCTTACCACACCTACCGCTCCCGAAACTCCACCGCCTAGTTATACGTCGGCGATGTTGCCGTTGTCGGTACACAACGGCAACAACGCCTTCGATGGCGGCGGCCGGAAATCAATTCGCGGACGACTATCACCGCCGCCAGTTTTGGCAGGCGATATTGACGATGGTGGCGATTGCACTGTGGCTAATCCATTATTGCATGATATGCATACGCTCATGTACTTGTTTTATTTTTATTTTGATCAATTTTTTTATTTCTGATTTATATTTCTTTTTCTTAATTTTTGTCTAAATTTATGTTACTCAAGAAGCTGTTTTTCTATTCATTGATTTTTTTTTTAAATTTTTTTGATCATAATTCACAGATACGTAGTTGATAGTGATTGAATGAAGGTTTAGTTTTTTAATAGGTGCTTTGTTTTCTGGAATAGAATGGAAGCTTTATTTTCTCAAATATCAACAATACAATTAGAAATCAAATCTACAGTGTTTGACATTAATCAAAAAATAATTTTATATAATATGCACGAAATAATAGCTTGTTTACATCTGGTTTTGTGAGTCAAACTTAAGCGGGCCTTAGAGTAATAGGTTTGTCTGATGTTATATATCGTTTCTTTGTTGATAGAGCGTTATGATATCTTAATATTGTCTACTAGTTGAAACAACTCTTATTTACCGATCTCGTTTATTCGCCACCATCATTGACAGTCAGTCACTTTCCAAATCATTCATAAGGTTCAGTTCACCATACATTTTCTTTTTTTCTTTTACAATAATTACAATAAAAATTCCACGTTACAAAATAATATGTTACAAGATAATACGTCTATTGTCTCTTCTTTCACTATTCCCGCGGTTATCATACAACTTATTTAATTGTGTTCTAGTCGATTCTCCTTCATCTGTTCTTACAACATATGATCTGCGCTCTTGGATTTTCTTTACGATGGTACATTTTTCTATTTATAATCCATACCTTATCTCCTTATTTTAGATCTTCGTTTTTTTCCGGCCGCATGTCTTCTATTATAATATTTCGCTTGTTTTTCTTGATGCTTTTTAAATCTGTCTTGTACTATATTTCCTTTCATCACGTTCGGTTATAATTTTTTTTAATTCTGGAATTCTGTATCTTAGGGTTCTATTAAACAAAAGCTGTGTAGGCGAGTACCCTGTGCTCGCTAATGGTGTGTTTCTATATGCTATTAATCCTAGGTGTGGATTGCTATTCTTTCAATATTGTTTTTACGATTTTCACTGCGCTTTCGATTTGCCCATTCGATCACGGATAATTCTCTGAATTCTATACAATCAACCTGTCTTCCAGTTTCTGTTTAATTACGGCTGGAATTCGATACCTCGCGAATTGTTACTTTAACATTTTTATTACAAAATCAGGTTTTATTGATTTAAATTTAGCCACTTCAGGATATTTCGAATAATAATTCTGTATCACTAGATAATTTACTCCTTTATATTATACAGTTATTTCAGCTTCTAGGATGTTCCTTGATAAGTTAGGAATCTGGCTTGGCAGCAAAGGTTCAATGACCGGTTACCTGTGTTTAATACACACATCGCATGTTTCTATGACGATTGTGGTCTTTAATGCGCTGCCACCAAACTGTATCTTTGGCACGCGCTTCACATTTATTTAATCCCAGATGTCCTTCATGTAATGTTTTCATACATTCGTTTCTAAGATTAAGTAGAATGACCACTATATCTTTGCAGCATAATACATTTTTATTTATATTAAATTCGCCTCTTAATTTATAATATTCATTTATTCTTTTACCTCTTTTGGCTCTTCTGATCAGTTGTTCTTTACATAATGTCTTATTATCCTTAACACGTTGACGCCAGCGCGCAATTCCGTATTAATTTATAGACTTATTAATTTACTCACCGTTCTTTGAAATGTTCCGGCGCACTACTTACGCCCATTCGAATTCTTTTATACATATACCGAAACATTTGCTTATTTTTTAAAACATTTGCCAATTTCACTATACCTCGCTCTTCTAACGCTGATTTTCTTAACAGATTCTCTTTTGTGTTCACAACGTAATATTTAATTATTTTCTCTTTACCACTGAATACGATAGACTTTAGTTTTCTATTGTTTTTCACGGTCCCAACAACGTAGTTTTTGTTGATGTTAATTTATAGGTTTCTACAAGAGATTCTTTCTTCATAACCGCTGTTTGGCTCTTTTTTTATTTCTCTTGATATTTTTATTCTGCACTTTATTTTAAAGTGCCCAAATCTCTTACATATAGTGCCCCAAATCTCTTATTTTATAGTGTCCAATATACTTAATTCATCTAGCTCTCCTGCTGCACAATTTCTCTAGGTTGAGACGGTTTTTTACCACATCTTCCACTCTCACTTGTTTGTGTATAGCCGCGTGCATTATATTTCTTTTCTTGTATTCTACTTTTCCATTTATTTTTACCCCTTTCTGATGGATTATACCTTTGATTTCTGCTTATCTGTCAATAGCCCCTTCTTGAACTTTTAGCTCCTTGTTTTCGCTTTTTATTCTTACAGCTAGCTTTATTTTAGTTATGGCCGTTTCCAAGAGTTTTTCTAATACATGCAACTAATCTGTCACATAAAATTTCAAATTCCATGTTTTTGAAGTTGCAGCTTTTTATCAGCTCTGAAAGTACGCTTCTATATTCTTCTACTGAGCCACCCCTTTTCTGGGTTCTCTTATGAAATTTAGGTCTCTCATAGGTACGCTTCCAAATCCCTTCGTAATGACTTTTAAAGAAATTGTTTATTTCACATCTTGCAAAATCTTCTTCAGTTTTTCATACAGTTTGCAACAAGTTTGTCACTTTTGACCCCATGTAAAGTGGCAGATTATTGATTTGTACTACATCTTCTTGGACATTCTTTTTTTTTTATAGCGGAGGTGTAACGTTCATAACGTTTGATACACTGAACCAATCTTTTATAAATGAGAAGTTTTCCGGTGTTGATACTATCTGCTCTGCTGCAATTAGACGGCTTGTCTTCGGCTCGCAAAATTGGTAGAAAATAATTCTATGCAAATTTTCGCTATTTGTAGATGGGAGCCTTTGCTCAACTTTTACTCTGTTATACTGGTCTGTGTGCAGCCATCACACGTTACTTTAATACGTAACACGGTCCCTTCACTCAATCCTATGTAAATATCGGTATTAACCCTACCCTATGTGACGACGTAACACAATTACTTTCTTGGCAGCATTCTCGCGAGTTGCAATAGAACGTATCAACCTTATGCAGCACCACTGAGAAGCAGCGATGTGGTATATTATAGCGCTAGCCATAATAATATGCATAAATGCATATACATATGATAAATGCATTAAAATTCATTATTAATATTGGATTTAGAAATGTTGTCCGTTTAATTGATTTAATTCGTAAAGTAAAGAGCCTTTTATTTTTACAGTAACAAGCATTGTTACAGCTTACCAAACGTGTGTGGATAATTGGGTTATATGAATTGGTATATATGTATGTATTCAAATAGGGCATATTTTGATTGAGATAAAATAAATTTCGATGATTATCAAATATCTTACATTTTACTGATAAATTTCGGATACTTTCTTGACAATGTATATTCTTTTTAAAGTTTCTGTCTGATAGGAAGCACCGTTTCTATCACAGTTATTTCTTTTGTTGTTTTATTCTCATAATAATTAATTTGTTAATCGCAACGGCTTTTTTATTGTCTAGCTAACTTAGTACCACTTTAACATAATATTGAGTTTTCTTAGTTGCTTGCTATATGTTAAACACCTCATTATTATATTGAGTGCGAATAAAATAATTCATTTAGCCGATAAAATAATTTGCAAAAAGGTGTATCGATGTAGTTACAAACGTTAATACTTTTATTACTTACGTACATACATATACAGGCTGACGAAAAATAACTGACAAATATTTTTTTAATGATTTTATTCATTCTTCTACCTGGACGATATTTTCCATGGCCGAGCTATATGCTCTGGTTAATTGCTAGTTTACACAATCTATCTGAACACATTGAGTAGACGAACTATTTCATATTGATGTTTTCTTTGATGAAACAATTCCAAAATAGCAGCATGTTTGTTTGACATACTGAAAACACGTTTGTTCGACAAGCAATTAAGCAATACTAAAAATTATTCGTTTACGTCATGCACTAAAGTTTGTCAACGTTATTTTTTGTCACCCCTATTTATTTAGCTTTAAATTTCTTCGTTTTTTTATTCATACGGTAGACAATTTTTGTAAGATATTTTATTGGCACAATTTACTCACTTCTTATAATATCTAAACTAAAATACGTGGAATGAAACAAATAAAACCAATCAGCAGTTTATTAGCAGTATTGAGTTTTGAATATGAGTTTAATCATTGAGTAAGTAATAGAGATAAAAAGAGTTAGGAGTAAGTAATAGAGATAAAAAAAGACCTGTTTACATGCGAAAATGGTGCCTTCTCAATTGCAGTGGACTTTTTTAGAGCTGCTTGAACTAATCTTGTTCTATTGGGACTATTGTTTAGCCAAACTTATAACTAAACAAGTGCAGAACTTTATGAATGTGTGTCGTGTATGCATTTTTTAATCAAATCCATATTTGTGTTTATAACTAGATTGTTTTCACAACCGTATTCTTCAGATAACAGATTTTATATTCTGTACTCCTGTATGCTTTCAGATGGAAATCCCATCGTTTGTTTATTTTGTTTTATGAACAATTTAATTTAAATGTAGTAGTACATATTTTGTTTTAAAAATAAAAACTACATATATTGATACTTTTTCTGGCATACGAAATAAATTCAAAATAATGTCCAGGCTGATTGTTAGAAATCTATTTACTATTTACATATTTACGCATTTATAAAAAAAGAGGGAATACGTAATATGATGTACCGATTTTTGCCGGAGTAAATTCGTAACTGGAAGTATATATGTAGAGAAAATAAAAAGTAATAAATATATCAATGTTTATAGATTAAAAATCTATAAAAAAATGATACTTGCTTGTCTGAGGGCATGCAATTTAGATTTTTCTTGTTTGGGGATATGCAAAATGAGTCTATGAAAACCCCGAAACAAAAATTCCTACATATATCCTTTTATGTTCTCTACAAATCTGAAGTAATTATAACTACTTTTCAATTAATTATTCATGGGCGTTCATCAGGAGGGAATGAGAGCC
Organism: Adranes taylori; assembly: GCA_009867245.2. Lineage (NCBI taxonomy): Eukaryota > Metazoa > Arthropoda > Insecta > Coleoptera > Staphylinidae > Adranes > Adranes taylori. Next base: position 719 of record WYDF02037274.1, on the reverse strand, counting down.
AGAAGGCCTTTGATCGCTGAGTCTATTTTATCGATGTGCAATTGAATTTGTGATAACCTTATTTTCATCAAAATTTTGTATATTATTTTTAAAACGAGTTAATTAAAATGAGGGCACATCACACCCTCATTTTGTAATAGATTCTTGTTATTTGCTCATATTAAGAAATAACTGAAATTGTATGATGTTAGTTGAACTTAAATCATATTTTATATTATACACGAATATCTTTACTTATACGTAAATATGTTACTATTTACAACGCTGGTATAAATTGTATAAAACTGCTTAAGTTGCATGCTTATTTGTGCTCACAAGCAAATAATATATGTGATAAAGTATTATGTGCAAAAATGATTATTTTTATAGATGCTAAATTGCGTATATATATATATACCTTTGATTATGTGAGGAATCGACCTATATATACGCTAGTTGTTTCTATCGTTACGAAACACTGATAGTTAGGCGCTCGCTCGTATTATGTATCTTGTTCCGTTCACCCCATAGCAATTGCAAAATCGCTGACTTTTCCAATTGCCAATTTTTAGTATATCTTGAATATCAGGTTTGAAGAACCAATGTTTGATGGATTGATTATATTTACTTGTACTTGTTTAATTGTAATAACCCTTATTGTTTTAACTAAATAAAATGTTCTTGTCCAGTTGTATGCAATATCAAATGAAAATCATCGGTAGTTGGACATCAGGTTTTAT
>WYDF02037263.1:0-12585 GCA_009867245.2 Adranes taylori | reverse complement strand
CGGTGCGTATACTTGTATCACCTTCAAGGAGTATCTGGTGTTAAGTCTATATATGAGGTACATAACCCGAGGGCTAATACATTGAATTTGTATTACATTTGGTATATGTTTTTTGTGCACCAAGTTGCCTACGCCTCCTTCATATATATTTCCTACTCCGTTGTAGTGGGATAAGTGTCCTGAGTTTAATATGAGTTGGGTTTCTTCTTTTTTTTTTAATATTGTATAATTAATAATATATATATATACTATATTTACTAAAACGTAAGATGTAACAGCTTAAAACACAGAAAATAGAAAAATTGTTAAGTGAGTACATTGATAAATAATTACCTACTTAATTAGTCTTGTTAGAGATTAAAATAAACGTCATTCTTGTAAGTACGTGATTCATTATCGAGTAATTAAATGTAGTTATCAAGAAATTACTTTAGTTAACTAAAATACAAGACCAATTACCATACTATCTTCTTATGGCAATACAATTCTAATTTTGTTTAAAATAATTTTCAAATCAAGGCGAACATTGTAATTACAGTATGATTCAATATAGAGTTGACCACGGTTTAATAATAACTAAAACAAATAAATTGTTTTGTAGAATTTTCCTTTTCATGCATTGAATAGTATTAATTTATTTCATTGACTTAATTATACTTCGATTTGAATATAGGAGATATTTGTATGAAATCAATGGGCTAGAATTCTAATCAAGCATAGTTTGATGAACGCTGAAGAAGCAAGGAACGAGAAAATTTAAAAAGAATTCATCGAAATGATTACGCAGTTCTCGCAGACATAAATTAGCAATAAATCAACTAAGGAAGAGAACATTATGTTTCTTTTATGGCATTATTATTCAAAAATAGATTTAGTTAGTTTAAATGTGTATAGTATGTGTTGTCTATCAGTTTCATATAAGGTTGTTTGATAAAATTTTTACACTTCATAATTTCACCCTTGATCATATCAGACATCACTGCAAAAAACTTTCGTTGTCCCGGCCACGTCATAGGATATCAACGGGTGTCGAAAAAGTTTTTAACTCAAAATCTGTAGGAAAAAGCTTCGTGAGCCGCCCTAAACTTAGATGGTTGGTTGACGTAGAGGAGGACCTTCGCATGCTTGAAGTCCGAAGCTGGAGACAATTGGCTACCCACAGAGACGACTGGCGGCGAAAATCTGCAGTAAATAAGGCCTGCATTTTTAATGGAATGTAGCGCCAACAAAATAAAGTAAGTACCACCTTGATCAAAAATTATCATTCGCCTTCGGGTTTCCCATTATCTCCTCTTAGCTGCTAAAACGCGTTGCCCGGAGCGGTTTATTGAGTCGAAGAAGTTGAAAGTAACCAAATCAAGTGAATTCGGTGACTGTTAGATGGGATTCGTTCCGCTCTTACCCATGAAGTTGCGTATAACAACTGCGACGGTGCATTATCATGGTAAAAAATCCATGACTGCTTTGATACAAATTAAGTCTTTCTTGGTAAACTTATTCACGCCGACGTTTCATAACTCCCAAATAATAATTCTTTTTAACTGTCTGACCTTCTATGAAGGAACAGCATTGTAATCCATGAAAACCGTGCGCATCGTCTTCTTTTTTGACTGAAAACGGCGTACTTTTTTCGGCCTTGATTCAAGTCTTCAAATGCTTTTGATAAAAGTTGGGTCGGATTCCGCCATGAAAATGTCTTTTGCAAATCAACGTGCTCTTTTTTGCATGAAATCCAGGTTTTTCGGCACCAGCTTTGCAGTAATACGTCTAAAGTCCAAATAATTAATCAAAATGTCTTGAACGGATCCATAAACGATATTTAAGTCCTCTTGCTCTCTAATGGTCAATCTGCGGTTTTCGGCCTTCATTTCGTTGCTTTTGTCAATGTTTTCTTGTCGACAGCCTGCCACTGTGTTCCTCGTTCTCGACGGACTCACGACGACTTCTGAAGCGTTCGTGCCGCACATAAACGTTTGTTATTGATAAAGTATCATTACCGAAGCACTTTACAAGGTCTTCGCCCCATTGAATCCGTTTCTAATGCAAAATTTCCTAGAAACTTGAAATGAAATTGATTTCCTAGAAATCAATTTCATTTTTAAAATTGTAAAAAAACACCTACAAAGGCACGCAAGGCGACGTAACCTTTACAAATGTCAAGCAACGACGCTGAAATTTGGTGGGAATGTCAATGACAGATATGGTAACCTAACAAAAAACTCCAATCGGGTGACAGAGAGCTTTTTGATCAAGGTGGTAATAAAGGTCTGTATTTTGTAAATATTAATTGAAAAGCCTCTGAGATTTGTGTTTTAAACTTTTTCCATTCTTATCTATTAAAAGGATCTAGTGTATGTTATTAATCTCTATTGATTTATCCACCCCAGGTAAAATTTTTATTCAACTAAAGTGTAGAATTTAAAATTAAATTATAAAGACGTTTTATTGATACTTATTATGGTCAAATTGTTATTCAAGTAACCGTTAAATTTTGTCCACAATTGTCCATAATTACCGTTAAATTTTGGGCCAATATTTGAGCCATTGAGCCAAATTTGTAATGCCAATAAACATTGGTATTAATTATTGCCAAATTAGGGATTGAATCGATATCATGAAGCAGTAATTATGCCATTATAGTTAATGACATTATATACTAGTTGTGTTAATGCAAGGAGACCTCCTCACCAACAATGAAGCACAACTTGCGCCAAATATTCACGGAGGTCCTCAATAGAGAAAGTGAGGAAGAGGTTGAACAAGAGGAAGAAATAGTAGAGGAAGAAATGGTACAGACTAGAGAAGGAGTAGGAAATGTAACTAACTCGGACCCGCCCTCCAAGGAGGAGATCAACCCAGCGATCAATCAGCTGAAAAATGAAAAGGCGCTTGGAGCAGATAATATTTCAACAGAGCTCCTGTCAACTAACCCAGCCACCGCCACTGATCTTTTGTACCTTCTCTTCAAGAAAATTTGGAACAAAGAAAACTTGACACAGGGATGGAGAGAGGTACTTTTCATGAAATTACCCAAGGAAGGGGACCCTACTACTAACTGGCATAATTGAAGAGGAATCAGCCTACAAGCAATTCCAAGTAAAGCGTTGACTCGGGTGATACTCAACCGAATCGAAACGGAAGTAGAATCAGAAATAAGGAAGGAGTAAGCAGGGTTTAAAAGTCATCGTTCTTATATCGAGCAAATTAGCACGCATTAGCGAACAGTCAAATGAATTTATCACTAGCCTTCATATTCTGATATAGATTTTGAAAAGGCCATCGAATCCCTTAAAAGAGGCAGTATGTGGAAAATCTTGCAGATATACGGGATTCTGGAAAATATAACAAAAGTCATTAAAGAGACATACAACAACTATACACGTCGTGTCATACACGAGGAGAAAATCACGGAATCATTCGCAGTCAAGTCAGCAATTCGCCAGGGTTGTATTCTGTCAATCTTTCTATTGGTTTTGGATGAGATGATGAGGAAAGTCAGGAATGGAAAAAAGCGGAAGCATAGAGTGGAAGCTGACTGAACGATTGGCTTCAGTCAGCTTCCTTCACAGAACCATATTAATATAGAAAAGAAACTACAAGACGTCGAGTACGAAGCCAAGATGCTTAAACTCCTCTAAGACAAAGATAAACACAAACGATGTTAATGAAGAGCTAACTGAAAAATGAGGGCAACAAAAATATAGAAGAGTGCACGTACCTTGGAAGTATTGTTACTCATGATGGTAGTGCAGCTATAGATATCAGAGCAAGAATCCGAAAGCAAATGGGGCCTTCATTCAGCTAGTCTTTGGAATGCACTTTGGAATGCAAGAGAGATTTACACAACGACTAAACTCCGAATATTCAGAACCAATGTGAAAGCAGTGATATTATACGACTTGGAAGGTACCTCCAAAATCACCTGTAGGTTGGAGGTCTTCCTGCCTCAGAAAAAATTCTGAGGCAGGACTGGCCAAATGTGATATCTAACGAAGACCTGCTGAATCAAACGTGAGAGAAATCCATCTCCATTCATATCAAGTGAAGAAAATTGAGGTGGATTGGTCATACCCTCCGAAAAACCCAAGATGGTCTGGAGGCCGCAAGTTTTCTTCTGGAGTCCGCAGGGAAAAAGAAAACGTGGAAGACCAAAGACATCATGGAGAAGAACTGTAGATGAAGAGGAAAAGAAGGAGGGATAGATTTTTGCAGAGTTGAAGGTCCTCGCTAGAAATAGAGTGCACTGGAGAAACTTCGTAAGGGTCCTCCTAAATGGGTTGTCATGCTGTCAAACATTGATGCTCTGAGTGAAGTAATACCGCAAGATAGTAAGATTGTGACATCTTTGGGCATTAGTGGGTCTATCATACATTCAATATTCGATAACCATGCGGTTGCCAAAAAAAATGCTCACGTTGGATCCTGCATTATTAAACAATCGCTCAAAAAGAGAATTATATCAATTGGTCGCAAGAAATGCTAACAAGAAACAATCGCGGTACGTGTCAGTAGGAATCATGGATCTATAACAGCAGTCGACTGTTATAGATCCGACCGTGAGTTTTTTAGACGAGCCAAATGCTACAAAGTTGTTACACACAAACCACTTCGAAGCACATGGTCGAAGTAAGATTGGGACATCTTTGGGCATTAGTGGGTCCAGCATACATTCAATATTCCATAAACATTTGGTTGCCAAAAAAAATGCTCACGTTGGATCCTGCGTAATAAAATAATCGCTCAAAAACAGGATTATATCAATTGGTCGAAAGAAATGCTAACAAGAAACAATCGCGGTGCGTGTCAGGTGACGAATCATGGATATATAACAGCAGTCGATTGTTATAGATCCGACTGTGTGTTTTTTAAGACGAGCCAAATGCAACAAAGTTGTTCGCACACAAACCACTTCGAAGCAGATTGGTCGTCTATTTTTTCGGGAAACTTCTTAGCTCTGCCGTGAACTTCAATTTTTGATGACGAGTTCAGATTACCCAGCGTAATCTGACGCTTTTGGAACGTTCTTTCCAACGTTCCATAATTTCCATACTTATTGTGACCAGTTGATCATGCATGTTCTTCAAGAATTTGATGTGACATGCTGTTGATCTTCCGGTAAAACAGCTTTTGGTTGACTACAGCTTTTGGTTAGCTTCCAATTTTAGGCCAAAGGCCTCCCAAGATGTGGCTGTGGCACGCTTAACCCCTTTGTAGACGTAGTAATCAGTCCCTATGTTCAGGTAACTCGCCCATAGCTGCTTCTTCTTTACCCCACTCTGGACACTATTGACGGAAAGTAGAATGGTCAATTCTGAATAGTGCACAACCATTTGTTTGCCAGAAACCTTCGGACACTAAGGAAAACTAGTCCCCAAAGTCGGATCATTTTTCACCACGACAAAGCGAGCTTGCACAGCTCAAAAAAGTGTCTTTTTGAGCACTCGAGACATAGATCTGATAGGCCATCTCGCACATCAAAAATCAATTTTAAGGTCACCATTTTTCGAAACTTGAAGAAGTCAGTTGATGTGTTTCGGAGACATCTCAATCGGAGAGGAAAAACTGCTTCGAAAATTACAAATGCAAAAGTGTATTGATCTTGAGAATATATTGTAATGTTCTGTAATCTCGACATATATAAGACAACCCTCGAATATATATAGCAATTTTTAAATGTTAGTTGTTATTTGCACTGATGCGCATCGTGATGAAATAATAAGGATGAGGTTGGCGCTTATCAAAGAGTTTATTTGTAGTATGGTGGGACGGAACAGGTATCGAATAAGAGGTTTCATACCTGGCAAGAGATGCATAAAATAACCGCAATTTGCGGCTATTTTATTAGAAATATCTCTGGAAGATATCAGATCTTATGTTATTTAGAGAGCAGCTCTTATATAATTTAAAGAACAAAATTTAACTTCTTTCTTGTAGAGCCTCCAGTATAAGAATCCTCCTAATGTCTATCTGAAATAACATTTTAACTTTTTTCTATTTGCTAAAAACTTCAACTTGATCTCGTCAATTTGAATATAACACGAATATAATAATAAAAGTATAATAATTGTATCACTCTATATATTGTTTCTTATTTACAAAGTATAAGAGAGGCTATTAACAAAAGATGATTGAATTGGGAAATCCTCAACATTAATTTGCGGTATCTTGTTCTGTTTGGGTCCGGCCGTTGCCATCTTAATAGCATCTTATATCTCTTGCTTATTTCTTTAAGGAGATCAGAACACCATATCATTTCAATGAAAATCTGTTTATGCATACATTAAAAATATTCAAATCAAATATTATTTTACTGTAGATGCACCTTTTCTATTAATTACGATAATTATTAATTACATAAGAAATTATTTTGAAAACTACATATTGAATGCACGAAACACCCAATAAGCTTAAAAATTCAGGCAGGATAGATGAATCACATCTGGCCTACGTGCTAGCCGTCATCAGTACCCTCTGCTCAGTAGCACTCTCTAAAAACTTTGCTTTAGATTAAAATGTAATTACAGAATTCTAGGAAAGTAGATGGTAGTCAGATAAAATGACATCTTCCATTAGATAAACCATTAAGGGTGTTAACCTATCTCCACAATCGAGATCTAAAGAACTGTAACAACCAAAGTTTATTTCACATAACAAGTAAAATCGCATTCTACACATTCATATGGTTTTTTACTATGAATAAGCTTATGTTTATTTAAATCCCCCCCCCCTCTATCTCTCTCTTTCTCTCTCTCTCTCTTTAAAAATAGAATCGCATTCATAACATTTGTTGAGTATTTGTCAGTGTTAATAAGCTTGTGTTGATTTATATCCCATTTCCGCCTAAAACTAGAATCGCATTCTAAACATTTGTGTGGTTTTTTCCAATGTGGTTTTTGGCCTGTGTCTATTTAAAGTTTCTTTCCGGCAAGAATCGCATTCTAGACATTTATATGGTTTTTTGCCTGTATGGATAAGCTTGCGGGTATTTAAATACGATTTCCGTTTAAATTTAGAATCGCATTATAAACATTTGTATAACTTTTTACTAGTATAAATAAGATTTTCGATATTCAAATGAGTTTTCCGGCTAAAACTAGAATCGCATTTTAATCATTTGTATGGTTGTTCGCCAGTATGAGTAAACTTGTGCTTGTTTACATGATTTTTCTTTCTAAAACTGAAACAAATTTCTACACTTTGATCAAAGCATTGTTACATGCTAAACTGATGTAGAACAAGTCTCTTCATCAAGACTTGCTGACTATAATGGTTCATCTCACTTAAGATATCATTTTGTCTAACTACCATCTATGTTCATAGTATTCTGTAATGTGCACCTTATATAGATAATTTTCAAATGTTTCTATACCCTTTCCTTGTTCCCCAAGCTTCATCTCCAGTTTGACCCCTACTTCCCTTTCTCTATCATTCCATTCTATCCATTAACATTCCTTTACCCAGTGGCTCCAATTTTCCTCTTCCCTGGTATATATTCTACACCTTCTTTCTTGCTCGTCCATGCAAAACTTATTTCCCCCCTCTTCATTCTCAACCAAAACCTCACAATCATCCTTTTCTTATACATAGTTAAACCTGATAACAAATATTCACTCATCCTAACTTCTTTCAGTATCCATCCATCTATATCTATTATTATATCTACTACTCTCTCATTTTTCTTCCCTCTATTGCCTTTCTGCATCCTTCATTTTTTCTACAATCTCGCTGACTCCTTCCTTACCTGTCATCATTCTCTCCTACCATCTACTTGTCCACCATCCATTCTCTCATTCACATTCATTCTGCACCTAATCCATTCATTCCCACATTCCTCCTTCCTTACCTTCATCATTCCTTCCATATAGACTTCTTTAACTAATCTTCTATCTTCATCCATCAAGACTTTCGGCTCAAAACTCACCATCCTTTTCACTCCTTTGAAGCATATTTTATATTTATCTAATTCCTGAAGTATAGTACCATTTGGTGTATTCCTGTCTATTCCCAAAATTCTTTTCATACATCCCACCTGCACACTCTCTATCATCTCTACTTCTTCAACCGCCCATACTTCTGCCCATACATCACAATGCTGTTCACACATTCTTTCATTATTCTGTTAATACATCTTCACTGATTCCCGAAATTTTATCTCCCACACCATTCTCATGCTTTCTATAATTGCTTTCGCCTTTTATTCACCATTTCTATATGATCCTTAAACTGTACATTTTGTATCAAACCAAATCCCAAATATCTAAATTTCTTCACTCTTTCTATTTTTTGTTCCCCTATACTAAACTCATCTTTCCTACATTCTCTCCTTCCGTTCTTGTACACTTTCGTTCTCTCCACATTCACTACTAAATCGCTCTTATCCATATCTCTTCACCATCTCTATCATTTCATCCATCTCTTGTCTTCTTCTTGTCATACATACTTTCATCAGCATAACTAAGAGACCACACCATTCTTCTTCCAATTTGAATTCTTCCCGCTTGTTCTTTCCTCAAAGCCTCATCTAAATCCTCCAACTAAATGTTGAATAGTGAAGCACTCAGCAGGCAATCCTGTCTCACTCCTATGTGAATCTAAAAATATGCTGATACCTTCTCATTCACTCTTCCTCTTTCCTTCGTTCCTTCGTACATATCATTTATCATTATCTTCATTCCTTTTGAAATCCTTAAATCCTCTATTCTCAAGTACAATTTCTCCTTGACTATCCAATTAAATGCAGTTTTCCGATCGACGGAGAGCAGATACATTTTCTTCCTCTTTGTTATCTCCTGATTCATCACGTAATTAGCGATTACTGTGTTATCCACCGTCCTCTTACCCCTGACAAACCCGCTCTTTGTATCCGATAAAATTTCTTTCTTACGCACTTCTTCTTCTAATCTCCTATTAATCACCCTCGCAAACAATCTGTACAACCCATCCATAATTGTTATTCCTCTATAACTATCCCCTTCCATGCTGTTCCCTCTATTATAAATTGGCACGATTTTCCCTATCTTCCATTCCTCTGGCACTCCTATATCTCCTTTCCATATCTTATTCATTCCTCTTACTAACGCTCCCAATCCATTCTCATTCAAACATTCCCATACATCCACTGGCATCCTAGTTGGTCTTACTGTTCCAACTTTTTTCATTTTTTCTATTTCTCTCCCCACCTTTTCCATACTTATTTCTTCCAATTCACCCGCCTCCACATTGCCTATCCGTCCTGACCATTTATTTGAACACTCCTCTCTCCATACTTCCATTACAAATCCTTCCTTCTTACGCTTCCTGTTCCATTCATCCAAGCTCAATTAACAGCTGTCTCTTTTTCCCCCTCCAATTCCCCTTTTCTCATTTACCTCCATATCTCCCTTTCTCCATTAATCTGTCTTATCTCTTCTTATTCTTCTCTCCTTTCCTTCTTCTGTCTTTTCTTTCTCGACTCTACACTCTTTTCTAGCATTAATATACTCATCCCAATTGACTTCCTACCTTCTTACTTTTCTCATTATCTCCCTCACATCCATTTTCTTCTTCATAGTGTCATCATTCAATTTGTTAATTTGTTACTTTTGTTTTGTAGTTTTACTTAACATGTTCCAAATAAACAATTTTTGTTTTCACCACGTTTATCAAAAGCGTATGTTCAAGAAGAAGAAATATTGCACAAGCAATATTATTGCCATATGCATCCAAAATATCAAACGGCTTAAATGCGGAAAACGGGGAAATGTACATAAAATATATGTTTTGCAAAGCGAGCAGTAGTTCGTAGAAGTTTGAAAATATGTGGTCTAGCTAGTTGAGGCTAAATTAGGCAAAGTTTCAATATCTCAATAGTTTTGAGGCAATAGTTTAAAAGACCTTCACTTCATAATGAGGGCTAAAAAAGCCAGAACTATTAATATTGCATCAATTCTATTTACTCATTTATGAATATCGAATGAGTTTGATCAGTTACATTAAGGCATATAGTAAAATTCACAACAAAAGTAGGTGGGGTCCAAAAGTACCCCATCCGGTACTTAGTATAATGTTCTTCATCTGGTGTTGGAAGGTTTAAAAATTTTATATAATTACAAGCACTTAACGTCGTTGATAAATGGATAAGGAACAAGGACTTGAAATTTTCTCCTCATAGATCTTTGGTTGTACCGTTAACTAGAAGGAATCTGGATGGCGTAGGCAATTTAAATTTCATAGAACACAAATACCGTTGTAGGGGGAAGTAAAGAACCTTGGAGTAATACTTGACTCCAAACTTACTTGGAACCTGCAAATAGATAAAATAATAGATAGAACGGTCATAACTGTCGCAGCTAAAAAACGTATGTATGGAAAAGCATGAGGATTGGAATCATACTTGTTGCACTAGCTGTACAAGTTGGTTATCAGGCCATCCATAACTTACAGAGCACTAATGTGGTAGAAAAGGACACTCCAAGCTAAGCCAAGAATAGTATTGTCCTACAAATAGACAATTGTATGCCTTGCTATAACAGAGGCTATGAAATCGACCCCAGCGCCTGTACTTGAAGTGCTGCTAGATATTCCGCAATTTGATAACACAAGCAGAGGTGGAAGCCTTACTCGATCGAATGAAAATTAATACACCGAACATAGCAAAGAAAGTAGATGCCAAAATTTTAGTGGATGAAATACTAGAAGTGAAATATATGGAATCCCCCATTGCGCACAGGAAAATATAAAATAGGAAATATTGCAAACAACGGATTTTTGTAGTAAGCGATAGTCACGCGGCATTTCAGTTGTTTAACAATGCCAGAAACGTGTCTGGACTGACAAATGCATCAATGCACTGTGTAGATTGGCTATGACCAACTGAGTTAGTCACGCTAATATACGCTACACACTTCATTGGTCCGGAGGCGACTCTTTAAATACTTGCTAGTTCCAAAGCAATAAGAAACTGAACCATTCAAAAACACATGGGCAGTTAGACAAAATTAGCAGAAAATCAACACAGAAAATCCATGTAAGACTAAAATCTCAGATTTGCTAAAGCTTGGCAGGAAGAAAATTAAAAAGAATAACTGGCATGTTGACAGGACACGTACATATTACGGTACATATGAGGAAAATTGGCACATTCTACACATTGCTGAAATAGAATGTAAGCTGTGTCTTGAAGAAAACGACAGGTCTCATCATCCAATTTTCCAATTTGCAACTAAACTTCTTTGTTGTTCATCTATTTCCAAATCTTTACATTCTTTTACTCAGTTCTCTCTTATTTCATACTTCAAGTCATCATCTAATACTCTGGTAATCTACCCTCGACCATTATGTATATTTATACATATCGTTGAATCTTGTTTCCCTTAACCTTCCATCCCGCTCTTGCTTTTCTACATCCTTCATCCGTTCTATCACTTCCTTTATATTATAATTTTTGTCCCTACGATGTCATTCATCCATAAATCATCCAACCCTTTAAAAAAAATTCCCCCTCTCTTTGTTCCACACACTTATGCTTTCCCCTTCAACCATCTTCATCTAAGAACACCTATTTAGCCAAGCTATTCATTATCTCTTATCATCACTTTCTTCTCATATTGCACAATCTTCTTGAAACCATCTACAGAACACTCACACCTATTTAGCTCTTGCATTACAATTTCATCCGTCATCGATTTCTCCGCCCCAATTTTCCTTTTCATACATCCTATCTGTACTCTCTCTATATCTCTTCTCTCACTGACTGCTCATACGTCCCAGTGTTACGTTGCCCATACTTCCCAGTGCCCATACTTCCGCAGATCTGTTCTCGTTTCCTTGTTGATGGTTTCGGTGATATTTCGATATTCAAATGTGCCTCTCTCACCATCTTTTCTTGTTTTTAATTTGTTGGCATTGAGTGTATAATCTCTAAGTTTTGATTCTCCAACTAGAACTGATTTCATGTTCAATCGACTATATTCATGTTCAATTCGTCTATTGTGGTGTTTTCGATATCATCTTTTGCTAAGTTACCACGCAATGTTTCTCATATTCAACACTTTGCTCTTTCAGCGTATCGATGTTCAGAATGAGTATTTTCAGCATAACTATTGCTCGAGCCATCCGGTAATCACTTCAATTTATGAAATTTTTGCGAACAGTAACATTTTAAACGATAGCCTTGCAGTTTGTGATTACATAATCAATTTCATTTTTAGTAATACCATCTGCACTGGTCCAAGTCCATTTTCTTTGAACCTTTCCAGGAAAGAATGAGTTCATGGCGAAAATGTTGTGCTGTTGCAAAGCAGTTTAGAAGAGTGTCATTCTATTCATTTCTTTTGTCGTACCTAAAATTTGTTGAACCTGAATTGATACAAAAATGTTCTCCCCAGGAAATATTGGAACTAGTACAAGACACAAAAAAGCTAAAAGCTTTCCTCTTATCACAAATTCCAGACGAACAAACCGGATTTATGCCAGGCAAAGGTACAAGGGAACAGATTTTGAACACTCAACAAATAATTGAAAAGGCATATGAATTTAACGTCAAAACCTACCTTTGCTTTGTTGACTATAGTAAGGCTTTCGACTGCGTCAAATGGAAAAAGCTCT
>WYDF02037230.1:0-12586 GCA_009867245.2 Adranes taylori | reverse complement strand
CGCTCTCTCTCATCCAATATCTATTCCCTCTCTCCATACTCCCACACCTGAACCTTGCTATCATTATTTTCTCTTCCCTATTCATGTCAGACTCCAGATATCTTGGTCTCCCTCCTTCCACTCCTATTTCCTTGTATCTTTTATTATATCTGGAGCCTCTTATTCTCTCCCTTCTCTCTTGCATTTCCACATCCTTCATCTTTCTCTCTACCTCCCTTTCACATCCACCTCCATTCATCATTCTATTGTACCATTCACCCATAGAACCACAGGTCTGCTTAATTTCTAGTCCCATGGTGGCTTCTTCGGACTTCGAGGTTTCTAGATTTTCCTTTAGTGACTCTTATCTAGTAGCTACCATATCTATGTCGTCAGCGTAGGCGACATTTTGGCATGTGCTGTTAAATATGCAGCCTCTAGTGTTAATAGGACACTTTCTTACAACTGCCTCCAGTGCTTGGTTGAAGAGTAGGTTAGATAATGACTCCTTGTTTTACTCCACTCAATATCAGAAAACGTCTGTCAGCTCTCCCTTAAGTCTCAGTTTGCCACATCTGTCAGTCAACGTCAATCTTCTGAGCTTAACAAATCTTGCAGGTATTGTGAACCTGTTTCATCTCTCTATAAAGTTGACTTCTCAAGATTCTGTCGTTCATCAACCCGAAGGTCTATGAACAATTGCTGTAAGGTGGTATTGTAATCTAAATTGGCTTTCTTATCCTGGCGCTACAGTCCTTGAAGAACCCTGGCCGCGGCAATAACATTTTTCCGCCAATGGTTTCTCGATGCAGCTTTTCTCCTCTATTTTCGGATTTTCAATTTGCGTAGATGTTCGTACACATCATTCATGCATCTCTTGCATGGACGACTAATGAGACGACTCTCTTGGTTTGGTATTCAATGCCTTTTTCAGTATCCTGATGTCATACAGCCTTCCAAGGTGTCTGCGCCACCGCAACCGGCCTGCTCTAATGTCATTGATGATTAACGGCTTCCTATACAAGTCTTCCAGTTCTGCACTGGTTGGAATTCTCCATCCATCTCCGTGATGTACGGCTCCAAAAATTTTCCGTAAGATTTTCCAGACTCCTAGGCTGTTTTCCTTTTCCTTTGTTAGTGTCCATGTTTCTGAGCCATATTTTACTGCTGGTTTGATGACTAGATTATATTTTCACTTTTAGCTGCTTGGATTTAAATGATGACTTAAATACATTGAGATGACAAACACGCGAGCTTCAATTTCAATGGTCAGGTTATTGTCTGCCGTTACGATTCCTCCAAGATATTTACATTGTTTAACTATCTCGAATCCTTCAAACTCGCGGTCATTACTCCATCGGGTCTTGTGCCTGTTGTTAATCATGTACTTTGTTTTTGTCCGCTTAATTTCTAGTCCCATGGTGGCTGCTTCGAACTTCAAGGTTTCTAGATTTTCCCTTAGTGACTCTTATCTATGTCGTCAGCGTAGGCGACATTTTGTTAAATATGCAGCCTCCAGCTTAATAGGACACTTTCTTACAACTGCATGTAGTGCTAGGTTGAAGAGTTGGTTATATAATGAGTCTCTTCGCTTTAATCCTCTCCCTATCAGAAAACTGTCTGCCAGTGTTCCTTTAACTCTCACTTTGCCGCGTGGGGCTTTTTGATTATTTAGGTTCGTTATAGCATCCTTCACTTCGTGCAAAGTGAGCTCCACCACTTCCACCGCATCTTCCGTTGCGTTGTATTGTTCTCCATTGGACCCTTCATTTAATAACTCGGAGAAATATTGCACCTATCGTCACAAAACTTGGTCTGTTTTCCCGAGAAGAGAATCA
This sequence comes from Adranes taylori, assembly GCA_009867245.2. NCBI lineage: Eukaryota > Metazoa > Arthropoda > Insecta > Coleoptera > Staphylinidae > Adranes > Adranes taylori. The sequence continues at coordinate 10,769 of WYDF02037230.1, read as the reverse complement.
TCTTTTGCTCTGCAAAAGGATTTGTCCGACTCAAAACCCTTTTTATTCCGTTGTGCTTCCTAGATGGATTTCAAGAGCAAAGAGGACAACATTACGTTAGGTATAAAAGTGTTGAAGACTTCCAAAATACTTTATTTGCAGATTACCACGTCAATCTACGCCGAGATGACACTGTGAAAGTGAGCAAGTGAAGTTATAATGTATCATGGATATGCAAATCTTATGGAACTACACCTACTGACGAACGTATTATTAAATACTAATTTTTGATATTAGTAAAACCCAAATATACGAGGGTATGCTGAAAACTAATGCACACATGCTTGTATAGCGCGAACGAAATTACCTTAGAAGTGCGTCACGTCGAATGTGGAAGTGTCATTCCCCCACCTATATGCATACGCAGGTTTGAGGTCGTTGAATTCACCAGTGTATTTTGAGAAGCGAAAGTATGGAGACGTGTTCTAATGATGCGCTAACATGAGTTAAACAGCGTGCTGCTATCTAACTGTTGAAAAAGTGACTCCTACTGAGATTTATCGTCGCTTAAAGGATATTTATGGTGATGATACTGTTGATAGGTCTAGTGTAAGTCGATGGGTAAGTAAAAATGGGTAATAAAATTGCGAACCTGGAAAAGCCATAATTGCTGATGAACTGGCAGCGTACGTACAATTACTGCCACAGATGATAAACATCGCAAACTCGTCGACGGTTTGATTCAAAATGACCGGCAAATCAGATACATTATTGAACAATTGGGATATGGGTCCATTATTACGACTCGGAAGAAAGTACTATTATATATTTCGCACCTCTTATTGATTATGGCAATTTTCAATTTCCTGGAATTTAGCCTTTTCTACTTTCCTTTTCTGCTGCCTACATATCTTCTTGGCGTTGCTTCTTTCTATCATAAACTTTTCCTTGTTGTACCTGGTGTCCCGCTGTAAGATATTTTCCCCTAGCTTTTCTCTTTTTCTGTAGTGCATCTTCCACTCTTGGTCAAACCAGTGCTGCCGCCCAATGCTGCCGTTTCACTGTACCTAAGCGTTCTTATTGCTGTGTATTTCAACGCGCTTTTTATGTTTCTCCATTGCTCTTCCACGTCGAGTCCACCTTCGTTCTCACCGATCGCATCGTTCCGTTGTTGTTGGTATTGGTATCTGATGACTTCATTTATATTCAGATTAGCCACCATCAGTCTCCTTCTACCTTCTTCACCTTCTGGACCATAAATCCGGTACCAAAAATGCTTGTTCGTCTGCCACTGCAAAACATTTTGTATAGGATTCCATCAATCGTCACTGTGTGTTTCCATCTAATTTCCTATATAGCTGGTATAGCTATTCTCTATTTGAACATTTCATTTCATTTTGTAGTACTTCTCATGCATGTAAAGTCGAGTACATTCCTTATTTTAAGTTAGTAACGCTAAAAGGGTGATTCGCTCCTGACTATAAGCTACTGCTGGGGTTTAGTCTACAAGATGAGAAAGTTAATTCCCGGGCATTCGCCGACATAGAAATTTAGCTAAGACAAGTCACTATTAATTAAATTAAACTTAAATTATATTTTTATCGTGTAGATTGTTATTTGTGATTATTCTTAGTTAAAACGACTAATAGTAGCATTTAGACATTACACAGCCATTTTCGGAAATATGTAGATGTTATTTTTTGGAGAGTAAAAAAATGATTTTTTAGGGCGTTATACTTGTGCAGAGTGTGGAAGAAGTTATAAGTACCGAAGAAGTTTATCATCACATATAAAATTTGAATGTCTAAAGGAACCGCAATTTCCATGCCCATTTGGTAATTGTGCATATCGGGCCAAGTATAAGTCAAAATTGAAACTGCATTGTTTTGGAAGGCATGGAGGAGTTTTAGAATAAACTTATAACTTTAAATCAATAATAAAATATTTAGTAATATCATGGATTTTTTATTAATGCAGAATGTGAGGATATAAATTTATTGGATATTATTTCAGACAATTCTGTCATTTCTGACTATTCTCTACATTCTGAATATTAATAATGAATGACCACAATCCCATCTTTATATATTTTTTAATATGTTGTCAAGTAAATTTTTGGGGAAGCTTAGGATCAAGGGATCTTTACGTATAATAATTATAAAATGCGATTCACTTTAATACCTACTTTAATTTGTGTTATACTGAATAAATTTACAATCTTATGAAGTAATAAGCCCCATGTTTTCCAACACTGAATAAAACACTAGACTTTGCAATTAGTAGTGTTATGAGTACTCTTCTTATCTAATTCTACTAAATCAATCAGAAATTTAATTATAATTAAATTCATGATTTACTCTTCAAAAGGTTCAGTCTTTTAGCGAGAAAATATGCACTCTGTGGTACGTGTGGAGCTTTTATTCATTTTTTCGGCTAGCTAAAGTCCTACCAAAAATACGATCAATTACTCACTACTTAACCCCTTCCCCTAGTAAATTCCTATGATTTACTGTATGCTCACCTAAGTGTACCTTTTCCACTATTTTGCCAATTACATTCGGTAATCATGGATTCATGTCCAATTAGATCTGTTTTCTTCGTTCGCACATACCTGTAAGGTATCTACAGTACACTTTCACTCATTATTTATTGATTACAAATCATATCCATTTATTCACACATTCATACCGTTCCTTTACTATGATTGCTGTATGGGTACGTGACCTTTCGTGTAAAAGAATTTGTTTAAGATGTAATTAAATACAATAAGGTACATTCAACGATCAATGATCATTTCTACATTTTAATTGTAAAACTTATTTATGGTAAGACTACCTGTAGGCGACTGCCTTTTTCTCAACTTATTTTGTTTAGCGGACAAACTACTTATTTAATAACAACTTTTCGCGAAAAATCTAGCCATCCTGACTTATTTACAAGGATCGAGCATACTCAACTATGTATCCTCGAATGAAACTAAAACGAGGGCAATTGTCACTCGCCACACTCGCTACAGTCTCCACTGGCCAAGGAAATTCGCCCTCAAATTTTAAAAAACAATAAAGACTAATTGACGCAAAATGTTTAAAATAAATGCTACGAATAATTTTATATACAAACGTATTGTATGTTCCCCTTATAGTTTGACTATTCTTCAGCCTAAATCTAATAATTTTTTCACCTAAACCTAACTAACTTTCACATAAATCTATATATTCTTTCATATAAAACTAACTAATCTTCACATAAGGTAACTGTGTGTTTTTAATATTATTTGCAAAGATCAATCTAATATTAATAATAAATAAATAATAAATAAACCTTTATTGCCATATAATATAAAGAACAATACAATATTAATTACACTAAACTCAAATTAAATCAATTCGCCTTCTGGGAGAACGGAAGGCTATTTCCATTACCTCTTCTTACTTTCCACATAAATCATTCATCCAATGCCCTCACTTTCACATTCTGAATATTGAATTAGGATAAATTAATAACAATTTATCCATACATTCGTTCATTCCATACATTCAAACGGAATACTAAACTTTTAATCGGAACATCCCTTTCGTCAGAAAATTAATATGATCAAACAAAAAATTTATGAAATTAGTAATAAAAACTTTCATCAGTAAACATCAATTTTTTAAAACCAACTTTATGCACGACTACCCAAAATCTTTAATTTTAAATTATTATATAATTTACCAAACCAAAATACTAGTACATTAATTTTCTAATTCACATATTAACAAATTATCTAATAAATTAATACGATTTTTAATAAAGACAAAAATTATTTTACAACTTACGACCTTAAAACGATCAAAACTTTATATACGCAACTGAAACACTCCGTACTAATCAATTTACATTCCAATCTTGTTTACGAAATCAATTGCTTAAATTCTACTTACTCTTGAAAGTTGGACAAACAAAACTATTACTTAAAAATAGAGTTTATAATTACCATCTAAGCTGTAGAATATACAATCAGGATAATAATAAAAAATCAAGTTTTGCTTCTCATTCACATGAAACTGGACATAAATTCGATTTTAATAATACTACTATATTAACTAAAAAACTAATTCAATGAAAAGTTGAGTTTTAGAAACACTCACATTAATAAAGCAATTAAGAGTTTAAACTAAAAATTGGAAAATAACAATTACCGTCAAATTTATTACAATCATCTAAGATATAAACCTTTCACACCAATTATCTTTACATCCTCCAAATAATAATTATCACCTATGTACATAATAACTTACAAAAACTAATTACAATACTTAATTTAATATTGTGGTCATTTGATTTCAATTGTTCAAAATTCTCTATCAAATTTGACAAATAATAATTTTATTTATCAATCACTCAAATGTTCTTTACAAAAAATAATATTTTGTTGAATTTATATTATTTATTAAGCAGTTATTGGCTTTTATTGAAATATGTTTGAATAATAGACTACAATAGGATTACAATATATTGTCATAAAATATTCAATTTTGGAATGCTTTATCTATAATTGAAAATAATTTTCTTACTTTTATTATTATTTGAAATAGCTTATTTTAGCATTTCAAAATTATCATTGTACTATCAATTGCTTACATTGTACTAACTCTTATGTTGGACAGATGAAACAATTAATTAAAAATAGAATTTATACTCACCATCTAAGTTGTATAATATATAATCAGGAAAATAATGACAAATCAAGGTTAGCTGCTCATTCACATTAAACTGGAGACAAATTTCATTTTAATAATACTACTACATTAGCTAAGGAAATTAAGTTAATAAAACGTTTTATTTTTTGAAACTATACACGTTAATATATTAATTATACACGTTAATACACGTTAATATACACGTTAATATACACATTAATAAAACAATAACACTTTAAACAAAAAATCAGAAAATATTTACGTAAAATTTATTACAATCTTTTAAGATTTACGCCCATAAAACATTTCCTCTTGAAATCCTCCAAATAATAATTATCAACTGTATAGTAACATATACAAACTAATTACAACATTTATTTTAATATTATTAAAATTTCACTTCAAAATCAAATTGATTCTGTTTAATCTTACAATTAAATTCCATTTTTTATAATAATTTTATTTATCAATCACTTAAATGTTTTTACAAAAAAATTTATTTTGTAGAATTTATATTTTTATTAAGCAGTTATTGCTTTTACTTAAATTGTTTTACTTCAAAGTCCAATTTACATTTTTTGAACATATTTTTCCAATTTACATTTAATTTGTTATTAAAGTTGACTCTTATATTTTTGAATAAATGGATTAGAATAGATTTTCATAAAATGATATTCACGTTTGAAATGTTTTATCTTTTCTTACTTTTCTTTTATTTAAAATTTATATTTAAATTATTTTTATTTTAAATATCCTATTTTCATTATAACATTTCGAACTTATCTTTAAATTCCATCAAGAATTTTACAAATTTTTTATTCTTTACTTTTACTCTGAAGAAGTTAGCATTGCTAGCGAAATGTCACTAAACAATTATAATTTGGAATCATAATAAATGTATTTTGTCTATTAAATCGACAATCATTATTTATTAAATCATTATTGGACATAATTTATATTATAATATGCGTTTCAATACATGGTTCGTGATGACTTTGTATTAAATACTTGTTCCAGTCAGAGATTCTGTAAACTTGTTAATACTATTTTTGATAAAAATGGAAGAATAAGTGGAAGAACAAAAAACTGTTTTTAAAGTAGACAATAAGTAGAAAATTATTTTTTTAGAGCGATATACTTGCGCCGATTGTGGAAGAAGTTATAAGCACCGAGGAAGTTTATACAAACATATGAAATTTGAATGTCATAAGGAACCGCAATTTCCATGCCCAATTGCTAATTGTTCATATCGGGGCAAGTATAAGTCAAAATTAAAACTGCATTGTATGGGAAAGCATAGAGAACTTTTAAAATAAATTTACACTTTTAAATCAAATAATAAATTATTTATTAATATTATTGATTTTTAATTTCATGTATTTCTTAAATAGTGCAACTCAAATACAAATATTTTTGAAGAACAAAAGTAGTAATGCTTTGATCACCTCTTTTAAAATGTTACATTTTAAATTAGGGCCAATAATATTCTTTTGTGTTATTCAAGGCGTTGAAAATGTAATGCTAAGGATATTGTCACGACCCGTTGTTTAAGGGGTAGTGGGCATGAAGGTATTTACTCAGATGAGCAAAGTACCCGAAACATATTTAAACTTATCTAGGATTGAATTATAAGAAACATTTTAATTAAATAAAATTTAATTAATATTGAAAATAATGATGAGACATATTTTACCAAAAAAAGTGCCGCGTATCGAAAATATAAGCGTTCAATTAAATAAGCGTAGCTATGAAATCGTAGTTATTATTCAATTATAAAGAAGAATAAATTTATAAATATACCTGGCAACCTTAAATATTTTAAACTCTCGAATTATATAGGAACAATATATTAGTTTTACACGAATTAGTCGAAACGGAAATGGGTGAAATTCTAATAGAAAACTCGAACCTCTGCGCTTGACATTGACTTGCCTTTTCCAATGGAATTTAACTAATTTCATTCCGACTACTCGTGTAAAACTAATATATTTTTGAACCCTTATATTTTTGCTACTCGGAATAGCTTCATAGTAATTGACACAAATTAAATTTAATTACAACAAAATAATTCTTTCGATTAACTCTTGCATTGTAAACATCTTACATGCGTGTACCCGTCTGTAATGCTTTGTGTCGCACTGATTCTATAGATATAATTTTAATTGTAACGAATTTAATCAAAATTCAATTCTCTTTATAGATTCGTAAAGACTGCCGGTCTAACCCGAACCAAATTATTGCGATGATGAACATGTTTTTTTCAGAGCGGGATGTAGTTGCATTTTGCTAAGCATCTACTTTCAATTTCTCAGAATTACTACGTTCTTCTTACATAGAATTTTATTAGAACATAAATTATAGACTAAAGTATCCTGCTTACATCTAGTTTATATTTAATTCATTCCTTTATTTTTTCGGTAATTGGCAATATAAATTAATTGGGGATTATTTCAGACTATTTTCTCATAGATTACATTCCGAAATATTGGTAATACTTTTTATATTAATAACGAACTAACAAAAGCATTTAGGTGATGTGGTGTCTACAAAATAGTATTTAACGTAATCATATAAACATTTCAGTTTTGATTATTACTTTTAGTTAATTTTCCCTGTCATCAATGTGGAAAAGTTTATAAACATTCGCAAACACGTTACAATCATTTAAGATACGAATGTGGTAAATTACCACAATTTCATTGTCCGTTTGAGGAATGTTCTTACAGTGGGAAGCGGAAAACTCACCTGAAAAGTCATCTGAGATCCAGGCATCGAGCAATGCTTATATAAGTCCAATTAATTTGTGATACATTTTGATATGACCAATGGAGCCTTACTATGTTTACGAAGTTCTTTAAGAACGAAATACAATAATTTTATACAAAGCGAGTCATGAATAATTGTACACCAGTTAGTTAATACTTATTACTACCTTCGTTCCAAAATAAACGTGCAATTGCGTTTTATTTATCGGACTTAATAAAATATTTTTGTTAGGCTTTTACAATAATTCATTATTAGATTAAAGTCCAATTCTAATTTGAATTGTGTTGCAATCCTTGAGTATGGTGCTTGAGTATGGTGCTTTAATCGTCACTTCGCAAAAATCGTCACACAGTTCATGTCTCTCTAAAGTTTTTTTACCCAAAAATCTCTTTCACTAGGTGATGGCAAAAAATTGCAGCTTAAATTTTGCATTGCCATTGTCAAACAAGTTTCAAAACATATTGGACCACTTCAATATTTAACCGCTCGTATCCAAGTATCATAGTCAAATATATTTATCACTTTTGTGTATTGGGAACAAATAAAACAAAACTCTAAAAATCGTGTGCGTGGAATATTCGTAATGACACCGTTGATGTTACTTCGAAAGTTTATATAAAAACTTGCTGTAAAAGAATAGTGGCCTGCCGATAGTAGAAGTAGAAACAAGTCAGTACCACGTTGACGTGTTGTGAACAGAATTATTCCCGCTGGTATCGGCGATGCCTGGGATATTACGATGATAGTCATTCGCCTAACAGCTCCGATTTGAATATACCAGATGTGGACTATAACAGTTCAATCATTGAATGCAACGAGTCTCCGCATAATATTCAGGAATTGTTTGGCGGTCTTTAGAAAACATGAAGGGAATAAACTATGGAATGGATAGATAATGTTTTCATTATATTATCTATGTACAAAACAATCTGCCCGTCACACGGTGTGTTTACAGATAGCCCTCATATCATATATTTATTGTAAATACCTCATATTCCGAAATGTATGGAATCGGCAATACTTAATGAATCCTCCTTCAAGAGGTAATATTGTCACGTTTAAATTGTGATAATGGATGGTATGAACCCTAACTGGTCATTCATTTCTTAGCCCAGTTAAAATTCATCCAACTAAACAAGGAATCAAAGTAATAAAAGTTAAGTTAGGACGTAGCTAAAGTTTATAAATTATAATGAGTGTTCACTTAATTACTCTTATTCACTTAATTGATTAAAACCAGAATCGACTTCATACAAATAGTCTATACAAATATAGACTTTTATGCATAATTTCCTTTCTAGGCGGAATTAAATGACGCAGTTACCTAACAACATTTAAAATACAAAAAAATTACGTAGGTTCAATACAGCTCGACCGAATAATATAATAAATTAAAGTATCGTTCTGGTTAGTCAAATAGTCAAACAGGTCATTACGCCATAAACTTTATTAATTTAAAAAAATATATAGAAACTTTCAATCAACATTAATACGTTAATCAATTATTAATTATTTGAAAGTGAAAATTAGTAACATTGAAAATTAAATTCATTACTGAAGGATTAAATGAATAAAAACCTCAGGTGCTTTTCATTCCGCTAAAATAAATAAATTAATTAATACGTACTCACATTAGAACCCCTGACATCTTAGAAACAATAAATGATAATCGCGCACTAAAGACGTAACAGAATCGCATATTAAAGCTGGCAAAAACTCTAAGACTAAACTTAATAACTTAATAAGACTAAGTTAATAAGCGAAAAACTAAACGCAATTGAATTTGTATTGGTTAAATTTCCGATTATATGCAGAAAGTAATTAATGCATTGATATTTACGAAACTGAGGAGTTACACTTTAGAAGAATATTTGTTAATAGTGAAGACTCATTAGAAACATGGGGAAAATATATAATGACAATTTGCACGGTACGTGATGATTTTGGAGTGCATACCCCTATGCTTTTGAAAATTTGATTTAAAAATTTAAGAGGACCTTTTTGTTGACAGATTAAAGAGATTTTAGTCGTCATCGTCCCAAAAGATTGCCTGAAAACATTGCAACTGGGAGTGTGAATGTCATAGATCACCCGGTGTTCCCTGGAATTCAACCTCCACCGCACCATTTTTCAATAAATTTTGACAACAACCTTGCATCCCTTAATGTATACAAGATCCAGTTAATTCAATTACTGGAACCTATCAACTATAGATACCTGAAAAACTCTATCAACTGGGTCTTTGGGCATCAAAAACACTTGATGTAGTCTAGAACAAAATCATTTTTAGTACTGAGACTCTCTTCCATTTCAAGTGAGTATACACATGCATTGCAGCAACTTTTAATGCATCCTAAAAAGTGACACTGTAGACATTTGGCAAGAAGTGGATGGAATAAACGTAACTGAGAGATGGTTTCAGCGGGATGTCACCACCTCTCACACTGCAAGCGAAATATTGACGTTGTTGCAAACCAGTTGCCAGCTCCTGTCATTTCTTGTTTTTTGGAAACCAAAACTAGAGATAGAAAACCTCATATAAAATGTAAAAGAAATCATATCAGCAGTAAATTGTTAAATTAGTTTTTAAAACATCTTGAAAGCAGGCATTTATCCCACGCGTTTAAAGATATTGAAAGTGATTACAGATAAAAGATATTCCATAACTTAGCCCATAATTTAGTGACTAATGAGAAAAGGGAATTAATAGGTAAGATAAAATGTCTAGAGAAAATCTAGGAAATGGGGCAAAGGGAAATAGAAATCTAAGTACTATTTATTCATTGTGCTCGGTTTTTATCCAATTCATTAATCAGTATGTTTGGTTTAAGCGGAATATTGGAAGTATTAAAGGAAGTGTCTAATTGTATTTAGTTTAAAGCAATTAAACACTTCTGATAATGAATACATCCAACATTCCGCTGAAAGCAATGGATTGGGAGACGAAGCAGGAAACAAGAATAGATGCGTAAAAAATATACAAAAAAGATTGAGAGTACTGGAAAATAAAACTAATGTGACAGACAGGTTTGTGTTGATAAAACTAGCCACGCGGAAGAAAAAGAAATCGATCGTGCTTCCCTCAACGAAGTAACCGTTGTACTAAGCTCACCCCATCCTACTTTTACTTATTGAAATCCCGTTCTAATGCGCTCTTTCTAATCACCGGACGTAGCCTAAGTAATTTCTCCATATTTCTTTTGACTTTCATACTTCTTCTTACCTCTTCAGGCCGCAGCGACCTGAGATAATAACCGGCAGCTATTCACGTGTACCCCTGAGAACATATACATATATTTAGCTTTGCAGATAAGATTGCTATAGCATTCGCTTTACAGCCAA
>WYDF02037219.1:0-12587 GCA_009867245.2 Adranes taylori | reverse complement strand
CTCTCTCCCTTACCGCCCACACCTCAGCACCATACATAACCATACTTTCCACACATATTTCCATTATTCTCACCCTCATATTCCACGATTCCCCAAACTTATTCTTCCATACCTTCCCTAACCTTTCTGCCGCTACTCCCCATATAACATCTTTATCAACAATTCCTCATTGTTCAAAATACATCTCAAAATAGTCTGTAGGTCATTTATTTGGCTCGGGGGTACGTTCAACATTCACATTATCTTCTGCTCCTGAGTCTTCATCAGTCATGTTATCTGTTGCATTTGTTTCATTTATTCCATTTGCAAACCAAACATCATGCTTGCCTTCCATGTAATCTAGAAGTTGGTGCTAAAGAACGAACTTTCTCAAAAAAATACATTAAACGTAGGCCGAGTTATTAAACAGTTTATCTTATACACACACACCCTTACGTAAACACACTCTACAATATAAGTGCACAAAATGATTTAGCTTACTAATATAAGATATTAGGCTAAATAGGTACTTGAGATTGAAATTACACGCATTTATGGAAATATTGCTGCATGGGAATAATCAGCACCAAATCTAACCGGAACCAGTTTATAGGTACAAACACAACATTTTTACACATTTAAAGTTGATAGCTTGTTTATTGTATAATAGAATGCCTACATACAAGCGTCAGAGAACATTGCACAGTTCTTATGTGTTCACAACTACAAGTGTTATGACAGTGCACTGTGCTATTTGTTGGTAGTGAGTTTAGTAATCTATGTGTTTTTTTACATAGACATCTTTATTTTCATTTCGTAATTTTGAATGGAGGCGTTTTTATCAAGAATTAGAACCAAAAAAAATATGACTTCAACGGTTCTTCTTACCACCAATTCTTTTTTGTTATGAATAAGGCGTTACGATTTCTAAGTCTTCTTTTATTGATTGTTGATTCTACGATTTCTAAAAATTTTAATAGTTTCAACTCGATGCTTCTCGAGGTTTTGGTCACGTAAAACCTCACCATGGCGATGATACATAAGGAGTGTATCACCGCCAAAATTCACATATAAAAGGTTCACACAATCTAATATCGTAGAAATGCAATTCAAACTTGGGACCTACGTTACTGCAGTGATCATTATCGTGCATCTCGGAGTAACAATTTCCAATTACAACGATCAGATCTATCTTTTGGTCAGCAAGCGATTATCGTAGCCAGCCTCATGATGGTTTGCTCATGGTAGCGCAATAGTCAACATGAAATTAATCAAGTATAAATCATCATCAAATATCTGCAATCAAAATCTAAGTATTCCACAACGTACACTTAACTTCTGTAGACTCTTTCCATAATATTTTTCTTTTTCTCGAATTCGTTACTCTCCGTTCAATGCGAACAAAGAAAGGCCGCCCCCCAAGAAATTGGTAGCGAAGCGCTATACCAATGAACAAACGTGACCAAGCCAAGCAGAAAATTCGTCTCCTACATCCAGGTCGCCTCCATTCTATCACTCATCACAATTTTTCGTCAAAACGTGCCATACTTCCTTATATTTCACATTTTTGACCTTATCCAATGACTGGACGATATACTCATATTCAATAATAAACCGACAATTCAACAATTTTTTCTGATACACCAACATCAGTACATCCGTACACTGACGAATCGTAAGAGATGTTTTGTTCATAGCCATCCTCAGGACCGAAGAGCAATTATAACAAAAAATCAATTACTAGTTCGCTATAATTATATCCTTTACTTTTTCTAATGAAATGGAATAGATCGACCTAACAAACTTCTGAATTATAATTAGCTGAAGAATAATAATGAGCATTGCGTTATAAGAAATGAGAAAATCGATATGGTCGTTATGTAAAGAAGAAAATAATAACAGAAGCACGATCCTGCTTTCTAGAATTAAACTCTGTAACAAAGAACAAAAGACAATCCAGTACATGGAGCGTATTTAATCCTATCTATCACATATTCTAAAAGATTTCTTGTAAATTTGGCTTTCAAAAAATATATTGGTTTACTGCTCTTTTTCCAATCACTTCCCTAAAGGTTTCTTAATTATTAGCTTTTGCAACTATAAATCAATTAAAATAATAAATTTATTTGTTGTAATGGAATTTACCAGTGCATTTTCTAAATAAATAAAGCATATCAAATATATAAATCCGGAAATAAAATTTCAATAAGTAATAAAAACATATATGTATATATTATGAATAATAATACCACACCTTCATTTAGTAGGTATTTGTTTAAATATAAAGATAAAGAATATTCTAAAAAATAATAAAATATTCATAAAAACAATTGTAAATAAATTTCATTTGTATAAAACAAATTCTCAAATCATTTATATATTATAATCTAAAAATATTAAACATCTATAAATCGAAAATATTTTTTCAAAAAACCAGTCGTGTACCATTGTTTTTTCACGAAACATTTGTATTACCTTAGAAAAATCTATATATTAGCAGCGACATCAAATAAGCAATGAAATACATAAGATCCTATGTTTAATCAATATTTCTTAATATTTCATGCAGTATTAAGTAACCGGTGATAAAACTATCAGCGGTTACATTTTATACTTCACCCAAGAATCATAATATACATGGTGCAAGGTATGAAGTATCCTCAGCTTTACATCACTATAGCTACATATATTTTTTTTGCTCAAGTCTAACATACTGTTAGTTCATTTAGTTGTGAACAAATGCATGAAAGCATTTTTGTTTATTGTGTCTCAAATAAAATATTTGATCGACCATGAATTTCAAACGGAATAGTGTTATTGTACTTAATTTGGCTGAAAATCGAATTCAGCTATTGTCACGGCCTCACGGGGCATTTGGAAGTAAATACAAGTTCATTTCCCGATCCTGATATTGATTGCAAAACGCTATGGTGGCAGTTCCAAAAAACTACTGGCCAGATTCGTAAAATGAAGGCTCGAATTCAACGAAATCCGAGGCAAAGCATCAGAACCCTCCCAAGCATTGCATTTATCTCACGGAAAATATTCAAAATTATTTTGTTTTATAAGGTACACAAAGTGCATGATCTCAACCCTGAGCAGACGAAGGTATGGTTGGCAAAAGCAAAAGCCTTTAAACATTTATACACGATTGGTGAATTTCTTAACATTATGTTCTGATGAAAAAATTTTCACCATTAAACAGTTTTGTAAGCAAACAAAACGATCGGTTTTGGCTACGTGAAAGATCAAACAAGAACTTGAATACTCGGTTGGCACCCAGACGCCAATCACATGCTCAGGTGATGATAAGAGCCGCAACTCTCCGGTTGTGCTTTTGGAACCTGAGCACCAACTACAATGATTATTATTTGTTTAACCTTTGTCTTTCCATCTTTGCCGCTTTCTGTGGCTATGATTGGTGTGCTGGGTCGCTCGGAGAGCTATGGAGTTGACCCGATGGATTTCTGCATTTTTTGTCTGTCATTTTCTGTTCTTCCTTTTTGGTGTGATTTTTAAATCTCTATGAGATGTTTCGCGCTACTTCTGTGGTATCTGGAGCTTTAAGTGACGTTGCCGTTTTTGAATTTCTTAAATACCATAGGGCATCTAAGACTTTTCTGTGTAATATATTTTGTGCTATTCTGTTTGTGCCATATTTCATTACCATACATAAGCTGTGGTCTAGTATGATATAATGAATAAACAATTTCACAAAATTTCACATATACAAACCCAATTAAATTATTACATTTCTGAAGTGAGAAGGGAAGGCTAATTGTCTCTAAATAGTAATAATCCTATCTGCCTCCATGTCCTTCTCTTTCTCCCTCTTTCTTCTTTCCCTTTAATCTTTTATATTCTTCCTTTCTATTTTTTCTCATAATTTCTAATCCCTTTCCCTCCAGTGCTCCCCTAATTCCTTACTATTCTCCTCCACACTATTCCTTCGCACGCTTTTATCCAATGGTTCCAGTTTACCTCTTCCATCTCGCATATCCTACACACTCTCTCTTGCTCATTCATTCAATACTGATTACCACCCTCCTGATTCCTCATACCACCTTTTTATACTTAATCCCGATACTAAATACCTGGCCATTCCCTTCTCTTCTCTGATCCACCAATACTTACTGTTAGACCTACTATCACATATCCTTCTATGCATCTCCTGTCTTACCACATCCCTCATCCTTTCCATAACCTCATTCACTACTTCATTACCATCCATCATTTTCTCAAACTATCTATGCGTAGGGCATCCCATCCTCCTATTCACATTTATTCTACTCCTAATCCATTCATTTTCAGTTATGTTTCTTCCCGCATGCATTGTATACTTCCTTAACAAACCTGCTCTCTTCATCCTTCAATACTTTCTCCTCAAACTTTCCCATCCTTTTCACTCCGTTTATCCAGCATTTATAATTTCCTAATTCCTGCAGAACTCTATCATTCAGAGTAGTTCTATTTAAACCCAACAATCCGCACCCTCTCAATCATATCTCTTTCTTCCACAGCCCATACAACATAATACTATTTACACAGTATGGTATCCACGATTGTTATTCTGGCCCGCGTTGTAACTTTATATCATATTTTAGAATAGGATACATTTGCTTTGCTGATGCGATTGCTATATTCTCCTCTTCATGCTGCTCAAAACTTAATTTCCTACTCAAAACGTAGAATGTAACTCTCAGGTAGGTAGTAATGACTCTCAGGTATGTTCTTCCTGATGAATTTTATTCGATGGTGAGCATGTTTACGTTTTCCGAACATCATGATTTCTACTTCCTCGTTGTTGATTTTTATTCTCTAATCCTCTCAGAAACCAGCTACAGTCTCTAAATATTTTGCTACATTCGGATTTGGATGGGCTGCTATCATGGATGTAACGTCAGCAAATTATACAAAATTGACGTGCTTTATATTTCCATATTTCGTAATACTACTTACGAAAATGTTAAATATTATCGGGGAAAGTGATGATCCTTAAAGAATATCCTCCGCTGAAATTATTTGTGTGTACTATTTCTCCATATTTTATTTTAAATGTTTGTTCATTCAGGAATCCCTTTACTATTCTTGTTAATTCCAGCGGAAATTTATGTGCCCACATTTTGATGGTAGCCCTTCATACCAGACTCGTCCATACGCTAGATTCTGTTTTTGATTAAACATTCAGCTACTTCTGATACGCTGTTAAGAAGCTGAGTGGTCTTGTTTTTTGGAAATTCAGGTTTTTCGCTCTTCTTTGGAATTGTAATATGTGTAATTGCATTTTTCCATCCTTGTGGAAAATAGCTAAATATCATCATTTTATTTATGTCTTGTATGTGCTTAATAATGTTCTCTTGAAGCAATTTCTGGAAGACCATGTTTGGGATCTGGTCGTCTCCCGATGCTCCCGGTTTTGGAAGCTGCTTTAAAATATTCAGCAGATAAACATTTCAGTTCAATAAATTTCAGCACCGTCGTATAAAGCTCGTGTGAAGCAAGATTGATAAGAGAAAATGTTCCCCACTTCATTTCGGCTCATCAATGGCTTTCAAATTCTTCAGATGCAAATCCAATGGACTTTTCAATTTGGGATAATTTAGAAGAAGGAAGTTTAGATTCGTTAAAGTCAATGCTTCGTTGGGAATGAGAACGAATTCCGTTAGACCGTGTTCGTGCAGCGTGCGAGTAGTTTCTTCACAGACTTTGCGGAATAATCAAAGCAAGACGTGGATACAGCAAACAATGAGAAGTTTTTTGAAAAATATTAAATGTTTAGAGTATTATTGCTTTGGCTTAAATAAAAATGTTGAAAAATAAATTCTCTATACATATTATTTTGAAATGAAGTCACTTTATTCCTCGCAACCTGTATATACGCAATACTAATATTTAGTGCACTATATTAATATTTAAAGACAAAAATAATAATTACAAGCAAGTATAAAGAAGTTAACAAAGGCTGCCATTATTTAATTTATATTAGCGACAAATTTTACTGCTAATAAAAGTTATAAAATCATTAAATCTTCGAATAAAGAAGCTCTTTAGTAGGGTGTGTGTGTTGTATTTCGATGTTGATATATATATATTTCTTTTCTTTTATAAATTACAACTTCCCTATCAATACTAAAGCATAGGATATTGTTTATACCAAGGATGCTCAACCCGTCGATCCCGATTGACCGATCGCACTACCGCAAAGCTAATTTGGTTCATCCGGAAATGTTTTTGCTCCCTCAAACATAAAATATATAACCATGATTCGATCTCGAGAAAATTTTAGATTGAAAAGTTTCGTCCCAGGGTAGACAGGCTTGGTATATACTCTTCAACATGTTGATAAGAACAAATTTATTTTCCTTAATAAGCAAAACTCAGAAAAATATCAAATTTACAGTAATTTCGTGATCTATATTTATACATATTTCATATGGACGAAATGTCTTAAACATTATGTACTTATTTAAAATACTATCTACTGCATTTTACAATCACAGTCATAGGATTAAGCTTATCTCCGAAATGAACAAAAGATTCATATTTCATTTCATTTAATGGCCAAGTTATAAATAAGTTTAGAACGAATCTTCATAACGATCCGCCTAGAGTCTAACACAATATATAGTGACATATCTACTTCAAGTTTCTATCAGTTTAATATTTGTTATTAAAGCGTGTGATAATGAGTTAATGGGTCTCATGAATTTAAATCATTTTTGGAACTGAAAAATCATGAACTGAATATGCCTTAAAAATTAAATAAGATATATGATAACTTGTGTTTGAGCACAATTTTGGATGCGATGTAGACATTATAAAGAAAGAATTCTTTAGATCGGTTTAGAAATATGAGTTCTACAAAGCTGCTCTGTTTCAATTTTAAGAGGTTCAAACTGTACATAACCTGCATTATATAGCATAAAAAAGACCAAACAATCCGGAACATAAATCAAAAGAAGATGAAAGATACTGATTACAATCTATCTACTTACATTGTTTATCATCTCTTGAAGATCTTGTACTATTAAATGCTAGTTTCAAAATATTTCACTTAACAAAAATAACCAATCAGAGATTTCTACTTAGCACCATTTGCATATTATTTTCACTTGGGTAATATAAATAAAGTTAATATAAAAAATCGTTATTTGTTTTTGAAAAGTGAAGATGCAATGTTATAATTATCTAAACTTGATAAACAGAAATAACTTTTTTAAAAATAGTAAATAAAACGCGCCGCGTACATCTGACAGAGACATTCTAAAACAACTGACGTTTCACAACACTAAACAGTCAGTCAGCAAATTTAATTTCATTACAAAGTAAATTCAAGCGATTCATATCCTTCGAGAAAGAATGGGGGTTTGAAAACAGCTGACTAATATTTGCGTTAGTGATCATATTACGACCCGTTTACATGACGCGATATTCGCTAGAAATTGAAGTACTAGCGAAATTCGCTTTTTTAGTTAAAAATATTTACCTTTTTAGCGAAAGAAATATGTTTGGCTTTGTTTAATGCAAAATACGTGACATCAGCCATTTCTCAAATTTTGTTTAAGGTTATTTACTTATTGATCAATAATAATCGTTTTGTAACAAAATGAAGTTTACTCCGCAAAAATATATTTACTTTTTGTTATCTTGATTAAAATTACTTGTATTGGCATATGTTTATTCAAAACGTAAAGTAAACGCAAACGAAATTTCGTATTCTGAACGGAACACGTCTTTGTCAAGTCAAAAACGGCTACCACGGCCGCACCGTACAGTACGGGAAGGAATTTGGGCTCTTGAATGAAGACATATATTGCAAAACATAGAGTACGTTTATCTCAAAAGTTCAATCGGATCGACTCAAGGTCCAATCGAATCCAATCCTATTCGTTTATGTTGAATATTTTCAAGTGGATTAAGTTGACATTTGACTGTTTTAAAATATAGATGAGAAACTGTTTTTACAGTTGTTTAAAAGAGGGAAATATATTTGTCAGAAGTATTGAAATGCGTGTTAAAAAGACAATATGATCTTTAATACACATTCCATCGTAGAAAAGACTGATCATATGTTTTATGTTAGCAAACATCAGCAAGAGTAAATGATGCGAGTCAGGTAGTTAGCAACAAAAATTATCTGTCATTTAGATCCGATCAACATAATCCAATTCTCTTTTCAAAGAGGATTGAATCGATGTTTGCCATCCGATCGAATGCTGTAAGCAAACTGTTAATCTCAGATATTTCGGTCAGATCCAATTGATTCAAACCTATCGAAACTGTCGAGATAAACGTAATCATATACTAATTCTTAGAGTCAGCAAAATACGCGCACATCATGCGCTAGACTTGAAACTGCGAACGTAGCACAAAAAAGAAACATCAACAACATATAACGAAGTATAGAATAAAGTGAATCATTCAATAGATATTCAATTGGTGTAAGCATAATTTTATTAGAAAACTTATGTCGGTGTTTTTTATCACCTAACTTAAAATCAAATTTTATTCCTAGACATGAAATTCGGAACATTTCTTTTTCATACCAATTCAAAAGCAATCCAGTTTTTTATTCATTTTTGTATCATTTTAAACTTCACTATTTCAAGCGCATGTGCGAAATTACAAAAAAATTGATTTTTATTGAAAAATAACTCCTTTATGCGGCCAAATTTCCTTCCTTCTGAAGTCACCATGCACAATTGCATATGTATCCGGTGATGCAAAGACATCTCGCTCTATTTCCCGTGTTCGTATCTAAATCCGTAACTAGTCTCTAAGTCCGTATCTAACCAGATCTCTTCAATTCTGGCTTCGAATTCTTTTGGCCATGAGTTCTATTCATGGTTAAAACGCTTATAGAAGGATCACTTTAAGACGTTGCAATGTGAAAATGACGACATGCCGACAAAGAAAATAAAAATGCGCAGAGGTATCAGACAAGGATATTTCGCCTAAATTATTCACTCTAGTCCTGGAAGATGTATTTAAGCAGATAAATTGGGATGGAAAAGGCGTAAACATTGATGGAAAATTCCTCAACCACCTACGTTTCGCGTACATCATCCTAATAAGTTCGAACATCTATGAACTCAAAACCATGGTACAAGAATTAAACCAGGCAACAAGATCTGTAGGATAAAAATGAACATCAGCAAAACCAAACTTATGAGCAAAATACCGATTCACCAACAACTAAATAGAAAACTCATTGAACACGTGGATAAGTATGTGTATGTCGGACACCAAATAAGACTTGGAAAGGAAAACCAAACAGCGGGGATATCTCGTCAAATTCAGCTGTTAGGTAGCATTTGGGAAATTAGGGTACATTTTGAAAAACCTTGAAATACCAAATGTTTTAAAAAGGGAAGTCTACGACAAGTGTATCTTACCAGTAAAAACATATGGTATGGAAACAAGCTGCCTAACTGAGCAGAGTGCAAACCGCACAGCGGGCCATGGAGCGAGCAATGTTGGGCATCAGCTTGAGGGACATAATGAAGACAGAGGAAATCAGAAAAAACCGATGTTCGAATTGCTGTGTAGGCCAGGTAGCGAGATCCGACCCTGAAAAATTGACGTACCGACTGCTCCATTGGAGACTCAGATCTTCAAAACGTAGTATAGGAAGACCGCAAAAGAGATGGTTAGACGACATCAAGACCGTAGCGGGGAAACAGTGGCATCAGGATAGAGAAAAATGGGACAGATTAAAGGCCTATGTCCAGCAATGGACGAATGCAGGATGAGAAGAATAATGTCGAAGATTCGAAGAGTAATAATTCACTTTTAAAAGCTAACAAACATGTTTGAGCACGCGCGGATTCATAATAGGTGTAAAGGTGGTATAACCAAAAAAGTGTGATGAACGTATTGACTTACATTTTAAATAAGGTTATTCGTAATATAAACAGAGACATTTGTTTTGTAATAAAATTATATTTACAACATGTTTATTGAATGATTCATTCTATACTTCGTTGTATGTCGTTGGTGCTTCACTTTTGTGCTACGTTCACAGTATCATGTCAAGCGCATGATGTACGCGTATTTTGCTGACTGCCTGAGTATTATATGTATTACGACATACGTCTCGACCCAAAAGTTCAAATCCAACCGGAATTTGTAAGTCTTTCGTGTGAAATTTATAAGACAAGTTTAACATACAAATTTTCCTTTGACAGCTACTCACGTCACTCAAACAAATGACTAATCGTTTGACTGTTTTTGACTTAATTTTTTAACCACGCGCCATTCTTTCGTGACGTTCTTCTTCTTCAACAAGTTTGTTTTGGAGTTTTATCCTTCAACAATTTTTATTCCAATATGACATAATCTAATCTTAGTGCTTTTGTTCATTTAACTTGGTTTAGACAATCATTATTATTCACGATACCTGAATGGCATCGTCTCTTGAAAGGAGTTTCTTCCGCGTTCGTCTTTTTCATTAAACCTTCGATTAGTTATTATATCTTTACTATACTATTTATGTTTGTTCACTAAATTTTGATTAACTTTAAATTTACATTCTTACGACGTTCTACCTCGCCATTCATTCTCGAAGGAAAGAACGTGTATATGTATGGCTTAATGGTTGCATATATGGCGTGTGTACTTAATGGTTGCGTTCACTCGATATCAACAGTTGAGTTGTTGAGTTGTTGAGTAATCGTATGCGTTCAAACCAATCGTTGAGTTTTCGATGCTTCTCAACAATTCCGCAAATCACTCATCAGAAAAAAGTAGGCTGAATCAATCAAAGCTCTCAATTTGAGTAATGAACAATATTCGCGCAATTCGTTGCATGAAGCCTAACCATTCACATTTCTGCCATAACATGCATGCAATATGGTAACTTTTATGCAGGGTTTTTATTTTCACCAACTATCAGTACAAATGATCATAGTAGTTTATGAAGTTCATTCATTAAATTGCAGCTTCGACTATATTATAGAAATATCGCAAAAAATGGATACTTAACATACTGAATGACTGACATACATGACGACTGGCACCACTTATTTTACTAGAATTTGGTGAAAAAGAATCACAGATAATAGGACAGGTTCTAATTAGTGCAATTTTTGCATGCAATAAATTGCACAGAAAAATGCATAGTGTGAATGGATTTGTTTACATGCAAGTAATTGCATAGTATAAATCCCACATAAGTCTATTACACTAACCTCTTTTACCTAAATTATACTGATGAATTCTAACGAAATAATTGATGATGATGTCGCTGGCTTTGTATAATCAAATCAATATCATTGGATTTCAATGCATAAATAAAGTAATATTATTCTTAATCACATTTTTTACTTATTTCTTGCCTTAATTAAGAATATTCATTACTCTTAACTACAATATTATTGTAACATTTTAAAATACTTTTAACTCAATAACTAAAAAAATTATCTGCTTCAAAATTTCAAGACTGAAATAAATTCCAACATTTAATTGACACTGTTGCCAATATAATCAATGTAACATGTACATAAGAGAATGCATTTGAAAATTACATGAATTACTTTCTTGCTCAACAATATTTTTCAATAAAATTCTGGGTCTTTCTATTTATACCGGATTAAATCTAGTGGTGTAGTAAAATATTTTTTAACAAATTTGGCTATTAAAATGTAGTTATTTTCCATGGAAAAATTGTCATTGTATGCCTTTAACATTAAATAAATTGATGATAACTTGTATCACTGTACAATTTTAAATGCGCTATATTATCCGTTTTTTTATCGGTGCATGAAGCTCTGTGTTACCTCTGCATCTCACAAGTATGTTGTAACAAAAACACTTGCCGCTTTTGTTGTGTAAATAAACATAACCTATTTTAGTTAACATCTGATTTTAAAACACATATAACAAAATTTCTGAACTTAGATTGCAGCAATTAAGTAATTGTGTTAAATGGGGTCTAATTATAGGACATTGATATGTTGAGTAGGTAGGGCGTCGCCTAGGCCAGAAGTTTGGGCCCAAGACACGCACAATAGTAGCATGGTCGTACATAGCCATTCATTCTCTATATAGTAGAATAGTTATAAGAGTTCTATGACAAAACTTCTATAAGAAATATATTGGACCAAAATGGAACTGACATTTTGGTCATTGACCTTGAAAAGCCTATGGTTTCCGGACCAGTCGTCCATAAAATACATTACATGAAAAGGGGACTACCAAATTAGGCTAAATAAAGTTCCAAATTAGGTTAAATGAAGGTGTTTTTCGCGAACAAAAATTCAAAATAAATGGTAAAATACATGCAAGTGAATTAGATCAAATTAACTTCAAACTACTTTGGCGGCTGATGAAACTATATATAAATATAATAGCTAATTAGATCAAGTGAGTATAAAAAATATTGTTTTTAACCTACGATTGTTTTGAGAACGAAAAAATTAAATAAAAATTACTAAATAGATTAAATGAACTTCACAGTCTTGAATTGTCTGCTGAATCTAGCTCAAATGTTCCGTAAGAAATCCATGGGAATCAAAACCTGTTGATCACTACATATATATATTGAAGTTTTAGATTTCCGCGGGTGTGAATATGTGTATTGTTGTTATTATTCCGGGTTGTGCCCCGCG